>CM039477.1:27695155-27780519 GCA_022433065.1 Begonia loranthoides | reverse complement strand
AGGTCCACTCAAGGTGAGAGAGAGAGGGAGAGGGAGAGGGAGAGGGAGAGGGAGAGGGAGGGGAGGGAGATCTCTTAGTGTGAACTATAATTTTTAGGGACACTCGTGTAGCTCACTTATCTTTTTTGACAAAATTTTGATGTTGGAGTCTATATTTCTTACACCACAAGGTTTGAGGATTATCATTCAAAAAGTCTAGCTAAAGATATTAGTTAAATTGATTTTCTAAGTTGAAGATCTATCGTGTGCTTTCTTGCTAAAAAAATAACACCAAAAAATCACAAAAATATTTACAATTTGAGTATTATAAGTAAAAAAAATTCATAATTGTTAATTTTGGTTTTGGTTTAAGTGGTCTTGGTTCGGTTGGTTTAATCCTTTGTAACTGTGTTTTTTTACAACTATATTCTATTGTTATTTCTTATTTTTAATGTGATGATATAGTACAAGTTAGGTGGAAGAAAAGACAGAGGAGAAGAAGGATATCGAGAGAATGACTTTGGAGTTCAGAGGAGTTATCTGAAGGCAGAGAGTTCTGGTTTCATTTATTCTTTTTTGGTGATTTAGGTTTTATTTTCATAATATTTCTCTGATTTCATAGAGTTTTTATGTTTCTCTGTTTTTTGATTACTACATGTAAAGGATTGTGGGTTTGTTCTTCAGAATAAAGAAATTCCAGTTTCGTCCATGGACGTGAGATTTATTGTCCGAACCACGTTATATCTAGTGTGTTTTTCCAATTTCTTTGCTGCTATTTTTTGTTCAATAATTTTTACAATAATAAACCAATAAAATAAGTGATGATATTAAATAAGACAATAATAAAAAAATGTCTCTTGTAATCTCGCATTACATTTACTTAGCCGTGTTAGCCAAAACCAATTGACATGGTTGTGTGGAACAGTTTATAAACATTTTATTATCATAATATATAGTTTGAAATAATCAATTTTTCTTAGAAACCTCCAACAAATATGTGAATATCAAATTTTTTTTTATAATAATAGTTCGTTTAATTGTGAGAGCATTTTTTAAAATATTATTGCTTTTTAAAAATAAAATAAGGGAGTTTTACAAATAATAATTGTTTGAAAAGACTTCCTAATAAATCATTGGAAGCTTTAACCAAACCAGCAAGAAAGCTTTCATAAAATACTATTAATCTATGAAAGTCTTAACCATTTTTCTAATTTAAAACTAAATTCCATTTGGACTCTATTTTTATTAATATTAATAATATTTTCATTTGAGGCTAACATTTGCCCGCCACATGGCCGGATGGCTCAGGTCGGGGCCAGGGCCATCTTCTATCGAACTAACCTTGAGGTGGATTAAGACTAGAATTCATCCTAAATTAAAGGAGTCCATTGTCAAACCCGACCCGTTTATTCTAGCCCATATGGCCCATAAGTTAAAAATAAAAAATTAAATAAATTTAAACTCCCCTGAAGAAAGCAGGGGTATCCCCTCTATTTCAAGTGGATGAAGGGCTTTTCTCCGAAGTCGTGTGTGTTGGTGTTGGTTTTTAGGTTCTTTCGCACAACAGAATTACCGAGGTTCGTAACAATGGTAACGTGCGTAACCTATGTATCATGAAAAACAATTTTAACATGAACATAAAACGAATCGTTATTGTTATATATTAATAATAATATGTATTAAAAAATCTTTATTTAGATCTAATCTAAAAGATGAAGAATATTACCTTTGTAGCTTACTTCACATGAGTACAAAATCAACCTTCGATCTTTTTTATCAATCCTCTTCACCTCGAATAAGCATGTGTGGACGTGATGAATGAAACAAGATCACACTCAATTTATGATAGATCGTATTCTCAACAAATGAGACCATCTATTTGGATTTAGAAAACACTTCTTTAAAGCCAACACGAAAAACACAAATTTTGCTCTCAAAATGGATTCCTTAATTTCAAAGATTTCAATTATAATCTAATGAGGTTGGACCTCAATTTATAGTGGTATTGCTCCATAATGGCCATTATGACATTTAGAGAAAAACGCTACAAATTCCTCATTAAAGTTACAATTGATTTCATACATTTATAAAAATGTTATGGAAATCAAAAGGTTTTGTCATCATAGCTCAACACTTGGCACTATGACATTTACTCAAATTTGACATTAACTCAAATTTGAAAAAATCTATTTTCAAAAGTTACTTTATATTTGTTAATTAATTGAATAATCAATAATTCAATTATTTCATTTAATGAAATATAACAAATATATTAACTATGACAACTTTTGTCATATTGTCTTAATTAATTGAATAATCAATAATTCAATTATTTCATCTAATGAAAAATAATAAACTTATTATTGAGTGTATTAAATAAATAATTTATAATTAATTATTTAACCTTCTTTGTTCATTTTTCTATTATTCGAATAATGATAGAAGGTGACAAAGGAACTGATTGACCTATAGTTTTAAGCTCCAATAATATTTTGTTAATTATTATAAACTCTTTATATTAATTAATATAATTATTAACTCTAAAGTAATTCCACTAAATACTTAGAGTTGCACTCTAAAAAACTATAGAGTATTTTTACTCAAAGTAATGTCCATTGATATAGTCATTACATATGCATTAACCCTCAATTTAGATTCACAATAGAGCTAGGTTTATAATCTATTAACCTCTCATATTGCGTCTTTATCCTTGATTACCATTAGTTCTTGATTGAATAATTAATTCATAACGATTATGAATTGCGCACTAATTATTTGATCCTTGAACTAACAAACAAGGGAATCTATAGAAATGAATTTCATTGTATCGATATTAACATTCTCAGCTATTCATTTTAATTCACTTCCAATATACAAGGTATACGAATCGTAACTCGTACAAAACTTTACCGAGTAAATCAAAGAATAAATTAAAATAAAATAGGAGTTTGTTAAATACAATGAATTAAGATCATGCATATATGACCATCATTATGATAAAATTAATTGTTCTATATTTAACGAAAATTATCAGAACAATATAATTTTATTTGGTCTAGTTCTATATAATCATATTATATAAAACATATTTATCTTATTTCACTACATATTTTGTCGGTATATGACTATACATTCTTAATGATATAAACTATGTTTATGACTATGGACTATTTAAATATTCCATACTTCAAATATAAGTCATGGACATATTCTGGTTATTACTCTTTATATTTTATCCCACATATATACAATATATATGTTAATATAAAGTTAGCATAAATAACTAAAGAATTTTCTATGAATTTTATAAATCATAATATAAAATATTAACATAATATCAATCAATATAAATTTATTCATATATTATAAAATTGTTTTATTACATTTGTTTGTTGGGCATATTACTCCCAACAGTTGGAGGGTGAAATTTTCTCTCGATTAGCAAATCATTCGAGCCTAGGGTAAGCTTCAATCTTAAGATTCTATTTTGTTTTATCATCAGAGGTTATTGATGTGTGTGAAGATGTTGTTTGAAGGGACTGAGTGTGGACATTGAAGCTCTATGATTAGCTCTGGTGTGGCTTGGACAGTGAGTGGGCTCTCAGGTATAAAGATTTGAATTTTTCAACTCTATTCCTCCAATGTTTTCTGCAAATCTGGATTACTGTTGTCATTGTTGGTTTGTTGATTGGTTCTGGAAGTTCTATAGAAATTGTTTTGAAAGCTTCTATTTTGTTGGATAGGAGGCCGAAGGTCGGAAAGGACTACTGACCGGAAGCTTTGGTTGTTTGGCTAAACGGCGATGCCGTCAAATCGCTAAGGATGATTCCCTAGACTTGAAATCTTCGGGGAAGAGTTCTGATCATAACTCTTGACCCCTTTTCCTACCATCAGTCACCACCATGGATGGTCGCGAGGATCGCGACTAAAGTCTGTCCATGGACATAACGATTTTGAACTCTGTCCATGGACAGAGAAGGCTACCCGCAGGCCGAACCATTATGTCCGCAGACAACCTGAATCGTGGGCCATTGCCATGATATTGGGTCTGGCCCATATCCTAATTGGGTTGGCTCATGTACTGTTTGGGTTGAGCCCAGAAGCCATTGGGTCGAGAATAATTTTCTTTTACCCAATTATTCTAGGGCTATATTGGACTGGGTTGGCTGTGTTGGGCCATCAACCATTGGTTTATCCTTGTTTAGCTTTCAAATTGAAATAAATAAATTTTGAATTTCGAATCTTAATGTTTAGTAAAATTATTATGATTAGGTTGCAAAATTTAAAAGTTATCGAGCTTGTTGCTAGGGGCTTCAGTAGGCCATTTTCAGTTGGGTTTTGATATTGGTTGACCCAAATTCGAGGGAGGGGTTATCTTATGTTTAACGTATATAAAATTATAAAATGTCTAATATTGTTTTAAAATTAAACATGTTGATTTACTGTTCAGTTCATTGTGTTTAATATTACATTTATGCACTGTTATTGTTAAATAGAGTAATGGGACAATTGTATGTGTTGTGTCTTTAAGCACAAAAATCTAAACATGATTATGGTTTGTAGGGCTATTGCGATCACTTGAGTATCATTGTTGTGTATTTCTGTTAATTATTTTATTGTTCATTTTTGTTTTTTCTTATATTAAATTGTGAAGAATAATAAATCAAAATTTCACATATGATTCGTATGATATAAAAGTTGAATACAAGATTTAATCCCTACTGAATTTGTTTGACTCACCCCTTAATTGTTTTCACTTTTCAGGAACTAATTAAAATAATCCTCAATTGCCACTACGGGAATTGAAATTTGGAGATTTTTCCCTTATAAATTATTTTATTGTTTTAGAATTTGTTAATTTGCATTATATTATTGTCATTTGTTGGCCTTTATTTTTGGGTCTGATATGTACTATAAATTCTTAAGTTTTCCGCTGCTGATTATGAATTCAAGTAAGAGTCAAAAGATTTAGTTCTTTTGAGCCGAAACGTTTTCCGTTCTGTTTCGAATCTCCTTAGGGGAGGCGTGACCTCCATGATTGGAATTATTGATCTTTAACTCTCCGACTTGCAGATCTATTATTTTCCTTTTAGCGCAATCCGAGTCATTCTTTGTTAGACCCGTCGATCTTGGACCTCTATGTTGGCCGCTCTAGAGAAAAAATTGGCACTCACTAATTGGAAAAACCTACTTAAGGGAAACACAGGTCCTGCAGCCAATCCTGACTTTATGAAAAAACTTTGGCCACACCCAATTGTTGACTTTGAAATTGAGGGAGGTTTTCTTTTCCTGGTACACAAGTCCGAGCCATAAATACAGGTTTATTGATTAAATAGAATAATTGGGATGACGATTGAATCAAATATTCTATACATTGTAGACTGACATCATAGTGTTCACGTAAGCACAGGTAGAACCATTCAACAAGGCAAGTGACACTTTAAGATCTTGAAATATATGAAAATCAATTTTCAAAATGATGATTTCTAAAATTGATCGAAAATCGTAAAATATTTGGTTAGATTTTGGTATGACTTGAATTTTATTGGATCAGGCCGATGGGTCTGTATTGTAAATCTCATTTAGTATTTTGTTTTCTCTTTAAATTGATGTAATCTAGAGTCGCAAAACTCCCAGTTATATTTTGATCTTCATAATAGATTCATTCATCTGTCTGTGGTTTTTTTTCGAAAGGATTTTACTACGTAAATCTAGTGTCTCACATCGTATTTTCTTTTTTTGGTTATCATTCGATCTCTAATAAATTTAATGAATTTTTACACGAGAATACTAGTTTTTGATCCAATTTTAGGCCGACGGTGAGTTGCACTTAATGAAATTAGTCTTATTGTAGTCTAAACCATGATTGATAATGTATAGTGAGTCCAATGTTAAAGAGAGAAGAAAGATGGAAAGACTTTTGGGTTGCTAAATCCCAACGACTCCTGCACTTTTGACTGGGTTTTAATGGGAGCACAATGATTTTGATGACATCTCAAAATATTATATTTATTTTATAATTATAGTGACGGAGGTTATTCTTAGGAAAATTAACAAATCAATCATCGTATTTTATGATCAATGAAGTTAATTATTAACGTATTTTTACTAACAACTTAACCATTTAACTATGGAAAATTCGCCGCAAACATCACCGTTAACTTTCTGTAAATCACAGTGGAAAAGAGTTAATATCCATGAAGAATGAATTTAGAAGATTTCAGATTTTGTAAAAGAATGGATTTGAAAATTTTTGGATTTTATAATTTAGAAACTTTTGTAAAAGAATGTTAATATTTCAAATTTCAAATAATTTAGAATTGTTTTACAGTCAATGGAAAAATCACAACTTATCTGTGTTGTTTGTGTTTTTCTACGAAGAAGACAATAATGTTTTTTTTATTTGCAGACATTCTGCAGAAAGACAACTTTCCTCTGCATAAAGTTGTCTTTTCACAACAGAAAGTTGTCTTTCCGTAGTGGAATGTCAATTTTCTGTAAAGTAAAGATGACATTCGGCTGCGGAAGGACGACATTCCTCTACAGAAAGACGACATTCCTTTACAGAACGACAACGCTATTTAACGGAAAACGTAATTGCAATGTTTATTCTGTCAATTTTCTATAGTTCAGTGGTTAAGTTGTTAACAAAAATACTTTAGTGATTGACTTGTAATTGAACACAAAATACGTTGTTTGATTTGTTAATTTTCCTTAATCATCAGATTAATCACTTTAGTGGTCGTTAATTTCACAAAGTGTTATTTATTAAATAAAATAAGTAATGCTTTATTTTAATTGTTTATTATCATTTTAATCATCACATTAATCAAAGAATATGAGAACGTTGCGTTTAGAGCGTAGAATTACCCGATAAAATTAATGTTAATACAAAATATTATCTCTTCCAACATAGAAGACTAACTGCAGATGTTTAAAATGACTTAGAAATAGGTACGGTAAGCAGATCTGATCACATGATGATGCACGGCAGGTCGCCGTCGCGTACGGGGTAGGACTGGTACAGATAGGGAGGATGGGGTGGAGGATACTGGGGGAAGGCAGGTGGACAAGGGAGGAACTTGTCTTGATCATCCTTGGGCGTTGATGGAGGTTTGATTTCTTGAAAGGTGACGATGTCGGCATCTCCGACCTTCTTCCTCAACTTGTCGAGCAACCAGACAACGTCAATGTCTTCTCCGACCACCACCACTCTATCTCTCGCCGGCCCTTCAATGGCGACGGAGATCAAACCTGTTGAAAAAAGTTCAGAAAACTGCAAGCGAGTCCCAGTATTATTACGACGCCATTTTTAAGCTCACCTTTGATGGACGAGACAGTCTGGATGGCCTTGCTTCTGCATTTGTCGCAGGGCATCCACACCTTCACCACTAATTTTTGCTGCAAAAACAAGAAGAAATTAGCATCCTCATCATATTCAGCAGTGATTTCTGTTTGTTTCCCAAGAAAATTGAGATGGGAAGAAATCCACACACCCACCTTCATGATCAAAAACAAGGATCGAATGGCTAGTTTGCTATGAAAATAGCTATGGTTGAAGACTGGTGGACGTGTTATATCTGTCTATCTTTATATGTGTGTGTATATATATATATATAGAGAGAGAGAGAGAGAGAGTTTTGCCTGTCACAAAAGTTGGGTCTACTCGTCGTGGACTTCATTAACCGATTGATTTCAATCGGCCGCCTTGATTCAAATGGTGGGAACAATAATTAGTCCAAGTCATGGGTTGTTTTAAGAGGTCTTTCTTTAATCTTGAGAATTATTTTGTGAGAAATTAATAGACTTAATATTTTTATTTGTTATTTATGTAATTATTAAATCTCTTATTATATTCATGAGTGTAAATATGGAAATTGAATGTGGAAATGAGATTAATTACCTAAGTATTGTTTTTATAATTTTCTACTTGTTCCAAAATCTTGTAAGTTGAATTAATTAAATTAAAATTTTATGTGACAATCCAACCTTATGAATGTACCCCAAAAATTGTGAATCTCCTAAAGGAAAAAGGTCCAAGAGCAAATAACAATGAGGAAAATAGACTCAATAGTATGTAACATTTGCAATTCCACGTACGCTCAAAGTAGGTAACTTGTTCAATTCTAGGTCGCTTAGAGAATGTGAATATTTAAATGTAAAAGTTTTAGAACGAAGTTGTGCTTGTAGTGGAGATCAAGTGGTTACAAATTGTCTTAGAGTTAGAGCTAGTTTGGTATTGTCACATCTCGAAGGGGACTCGAGAGACAGAATGGAGAGCAATCAGGCGTGAGAACGGAATGAATCGTTCAACCCTTAACTTTAAATGTCTAATGTGCTAGCGGAAGATTTTAATAAAAACAAAGTCATGACCCAAAATAACTGGATTAAACTGTAAGTCCAAAAGTTTAATGAAATTAAATAACCAAATATATCTAAATAAAAACACTTGAAAGAAAAATTACAAGATTATGAAATAACTCGCAAAGTTCGCACCTATGTCAGCCATTGATGTTCTTCTTGACTAAAATATGATAGGATGGAGTTATTTGGGGTGACTCAGTAGGGGAGAAATTTTATATTCAACATATGAGTGAGAAACATGTATGAGCATGCTATTACAAAATATTTCAAAAAACTTAGTTGAAAATTTCCAGTAGAGCAAGTGCAAAAACAATCCACTATAATGTGGTACATGTATAAAATTGGCATATACTATTAAAAGTAAAAGTTCAATGAAAATGAAATCACTCACAAACTTCAAGCATACCATGTCATTGGCAGTAACGGAAAAAAATAATGGTGATATTTAGGCGATTGAAACAACCACAACTATCACACCCAAAAGGGGACCCTAGATAGAACAGAGAACATCGCATCTCACCAACAATGAACTTTCAAGAAAAGAGAAAAAAAAAATAAAGTTAAGGCTACCAAGCTTAAATCAACATCAACTAATAGTGATCACTCGATCAAAACTTGAAAGGGGGAATTCGTTTGTGGTGAGTCGACTAAACTCAATAGAAATAGAGTTTTATATTCAACGTAAATATTTTAAAAAGAGCATGTGAGTGTGCCATGGATAAAACTTTTAAAAAAACTAAGTGGAAAACGACCAGTAGGCCAATGTTGAAAACTTCCACTATATTGTGGTATATATGAAAAATTAGGTCAGTACTGTCAAACGATAAAAGCTCAAGAAAAATGGAGCCACTCACGGAATCCGAACAAACTATGTCATCGATAGTAACAAAAATAAATAACGGCAATACTCAGACGATCGCAACAGCCACAACGACACCGATCAAGTTTATTGTTTTGCGCTCAAGGACACGACACATACAGCTGTCTCATTACTTTAGTTAACGACAAACAATACATAAAATTAAATGTATACGACTGAACTGAACAATAAATTATGCATGCTCGAAAATAAACATGTCCAGTGAAAATATATATACAATACAAAAATCAACGAGCCATCAAAATGAACACGTCATTTTATATGAGAATACGTATCAAAATAAAATTTTACAAAACGATGTAATGCTAAACATAAAAATAAATTTCTACTTCAACCAAGCCTATCAATTACAAATCTTTTAAGCTAGTTCTCAATTAGGTTTGAATGGTTGGGTTGAATATTTTATTTTATAATTTTTTTAACAACACGAGTTAAGATTCATCATACCTTTGAAGCCCTTTACTTTTCTTGTGTTTTTTCTATTCAAAAATCTCGATCCACGTCCTACCCGTAGGGTTTCTGGTTGAATTTGACACAATAAAAAAACAAAACTTCATTTTTTCCCCAGATTAATAATAATATGGACTTGCCCATAATTTTTTTTTCTTTCTCAATATCCAACTTCTTTCCCGATGTTAAATAATACCGCTGGCCCCTTAAGAAAAAGACCTTTACCCAATTAAAAAAATAGGTAACTGCCAATTTTAAGCGAGGGAAGAAATGAATTAAAAACAATAATAATAATAATTTAAATCCCACCTTATCCATCAACGAAAACATTCAACTATCACAACGATTCTGATCAGATTTAAATTTTTGTGTCCAGAGACACGACACTCATTATTCTATATAACAATAACAAACAAACACATCTTCCAACGATCGAATGTGCGAATACAAGATTTCTATATGGGCCAATTAAATTTGGTTCACATAACCAAGATGGTTTAATGAAAATACATACATAATACAAAAACTGACGAGCCGTAAAAAAAATAGACACGTCATTTTATATGACAACAAGTCACAAAATAAAACTTTTAAAAACGATACAATATTATATATAAAAATAAATACGTACCTCAAACCAGTTTACCAAAGTCAAGCTCAATTATCCAAAATTCAAATAAGTCCAAATATTGCATCAAATCTTAAAACCTATCATAATATATGTCAATTAGTATGTTTCTCTAGACTCTCAAAAATTTGTTGCAACCTATGACCAGGATATTAATCAATTTCAAAGTTCTTTCTAACTTCATTCAGAAGATGGTAATTATTCGAAAGGTTATGTCCAGAAGAAATACCAGTTTCTTCGACCTCAAAATTGGCGAGCGAAAAGTGGTTGAGAACAGTTTTGCAGGGTAAAGTAAAATAATGGTATAACTTTCTCTCTCATCCATTTGGTAAAATTTAAGTTGGATGGATTGACATTGCTAATTGCTATTGTGATATATATGTGTGTGTATATACACACATATAAAGTTAACTTTATACCCATCAAGAACTTATTTGCAGAAGACCCAATTTCCTAACTAGGATTAAAAGACTTGTCAAAATAGCAACCAAAAGAAAGGAAAATATAAACTGCAAACCTAAGCCACCGCTTTCTATGATCTTAGAGGTGGAAAAGAATTATTGTTAGTTGATCGTTGTATGAGCATCAACTCATCTCGTGTGATATATTACTTTAATTTAGTTTTAAATCTTCAGCTGCAAACCATGAATTAGTTTTGGACTAGGCAGTTGAGTCTTTTTTGAACCTCGAAATGTTCAATCTAACATATCTATTTTGGTCTTTCTCTGGACGTGACAAATTGTATAGTAATGACCTCATTTTTAGTTTCTTTTTCGAGTTCACTGGAATTTGTTACTTTTTGATACAAATTTTATTGAAAAACAGTATTTTTATATGTTTTATTATGTTCTTATATTAAATTGGCTTCTTTTCAAGAAGATAAAAGAGGTTGATTGACTATTGATAATAATAGTAATTTTTCTTCATCGAAGTATCAAATAGCATAAAGTACGTAGCGATAGTTATTCCATATATCAAAATAATGTTAGGATAAAGTAATTGTTGGTCAAGTTATTGGATATATTAAAAAAATAAAAAAATACATGTTTGATTCTGAGCTTAAGAAGTCATTTCAAATGTATACTAAACTAATTTTTTAACAATATGATCCTCAAAACTCAAACTTTACATTGTAACCAATATAAAACTCTATGCATAGTTCTACAAATGAATTTATTGCTCTTATGCTCAAAGAAAAAAGAGAGAAAGAGAGATTTTTTGGGATAAAATATAATTTTTAGGAACACTTGTGCAACTCATGGATCTTTTTCGACAAAATTTTGATGTTAGAGTCTATATTACTCACACTGCAAGGTTTGAGGGCTATTGTTCAAAAAATTTAGTTTAAGATAGGGAAAATGACAAATCAATCATCATACTTTGTGTTCAACGATAAGTCAACCACTAAATTATTTTTGCTAACAAATTAATCACTGAACTATGAAAAAATTCATTACAAACATCACTGTCACGTTTGTCGTTAAACGTATTGATTTCGTTCCATAGCGGAATGTGTACTCTTTCGCAACATAATGATATTTTTACAAAATAACGTTTTAATATTTACGTTCTGCGGCTGATTGATTATGATCGACGGCAGATTAAGTACGTTCTGCGGCAGAATGATGATGTTCCGCCACAGATCGTCGTGCGTCATCTGCCTTGTATAAATTCACACTACACTCATCGTGATTTTCTCGGCGAGTTTGTCAGCTATTAGCAAACCCTAGAGATTTGGGAGCTGTAAAGAGGTGAATGAGTTGCAGGCTAAGTTTCGGCCATTATTCGGTACAGTTATAGGACTCTGAATGCTGTGAGGTGCTCCGTTGTATGTGAGTGTGCGCTTCTTATTCATCCATAAAAGAGGAGATGCTTCCGCCGTTTCTCCGATTACTCGCATACAACGTCTTTTATGGGTGAATAAGAAGCGCACACTCGCATACAACGGAGTGTCACTTAGCACTCGTAGTCTTGTAACTGTACTGACAATGACCGAAACTTAGCCTCCAACTCTTTCATCTTTTTCCAAAGGCAAAGGTGGTAGAGTTCCCGAGACAACCCCCAACACAGTTCCCGAGACGCAGGTGAACACATTATTATGTTTACGTTTTCAAGTGTTATTTTAATTATGCTAATTTTATCTGCAATGTGTTATGGAGAAGTATGATGCGCATGGTCCACAAACACAAATGTGGACTTTAACCTTCCTTGATTAGAGAAGACAACGCTCAATCAAAGTGACTATTAACTATGCGTCGAAACCAGATATACATCATCTATAATAGGCTACCTCAAATAAACTATTGTAGATGATATATATCTGGTTTCGACACATAGTTAATAGTCACTTTGATTATGCGTTGTCTTCTCTAATTAATGAATGTTAAGATCCACATTTGTATTTGTTTGTGTTTATTGTCTTCAACAACAATTGTAATGTAAAGGCATCCTAGAAAGTTGTGGAAATGAAGAATACAAGATTGATATTTTGGTTTGCGTCTATAATGCACATATGCACGATGTGGTTGTAATTGAATTGATAAATTGATTTGCATTTGTAATGCACATGTACATAATATAGTTGTAATGGAATTGATAATTTAGTTGTTGAAGATGAAATTTTGAATCTGTACTTCATTTTGAATATGATGATGAAATGTTGAATATGTACTTCATTTTGACGACGTTCCTCTACGGAAAAACGATGTTCCTCTACGGAATGTCGACTTTCTTGAGTTTTATTCTCAAGAATTTACTTTTCGTAACGAAAAGACAACATTCTGCGGCGGAAAGTTAACGTTTCGCGGCGGAAAGCTAACGTTCCGCAGAGGAAAGACAACTTTCCGCAGATGAACGACACACTACTTAATGGAAAACGTAACTACGGTGTTTACTTCGTCAATTTTCCATAGCTCAGTAGTTAAGTTGTTAACAAAAATACTTTAATAGTTAACTTGTCATTAATAACTAAGTATGATGGTTGATTTGTCATTTTCCCTTCAAGATATCATCTAAATTGGCTTTCTAACATGTGCTTTCTTGCTAAAAAATAACACAAAAAAATCCCAAAGTGTTTACAATTTGAGTATTATAAGTAAGAAAAGCCATAATAAATCAATAAAATAAGTGATGATATTCAATTAAACAATAGTCAGAATTGTCTCTTATAATATCGCTATACAATTACAAAGCCGTGATAGTGGTGACCATTTGATATGATTGTGTGGAATAGTCTATAAACATTTTGTTCTCATAATATATAGTTTGATATACTCAATTTCTCGTAGAAATCTCCAATAAATATGTGAATATCAATTTTTTATTATAATAATCCGTTTAATAGCGAGGGCATCTTTTTGTTTTTTTTTAATATTATTGCTTTTTGAAAATAAAATAAGGGAAAATTAACAAAATAACCATTGAACTATAAAATCAATGATAAGTCAACCGCTAAAAAATTTTTATTAACAAATAAAACACTCAACTATGGATAAAGAACGGAGCAAATATCGCGGTTACGTTTTCTGTTAAAAAATGTTGTCTCTCCATTACGGAAAATGATTCATTGAAATAGGAATCATAAAAGATTACTTTCCTCATAGGAAAGCCGACATCTTTCTAATTAAACTGTGAATTCTTCTAAGTAATTTAACTACATTGTTCCAGTACATTGTTCGAGCTTCAATGACTTCTGAATAACCATGTTTGCACTAGAAGAAACCTATAGACAAGCAGAAACTCTCAAATTAATAGTGAAATATTTGTTAATCATAAATCCATCAGACCCACTCAGAATAACCCTGAATTTAGACAAAATTAACGACGTGATTAATTTTGCAACAACCAAAGATATTCATATACTGAGCGACGAGTTCGAAGACATTTCGAGAGAAATCTTTCTACTTTTTCATTTTCAAAGTAAGTTCGCTGTTAACGACGATGGTTGCGTAGTTTATTTTTTATAGTTGAGTGTTTTATTTGTTAGCAAAAATTGTTTAGTAGTTAACTTGTTATTGAATCCATATTTAAGTGGTTGTTTGTTAATTTCCTAAAATAAGTGAGTTTTACAAATAATAATTGTTTGAAAAAACTTCCTAACAAATCATTGGAAGCTTTAACCAAACCACCAAGAAAGCTTTCCTAAAATACTGTTAATCTATTAAAGTCATAACCATTTTTCTAATTTAAAAATAAATTCCATGTGAACTCTATTTTTATTAATGTAATTAAAATAATATCATTTGAGTTTAGCCTTGCAAGCGGCCAAGCCGGACATGGCTCTGGTCGGCCCCATCTTCTGTCAGACCGACCTTGAGGTAGATCAAGACTCGAATTCATTCTAAATTAAGTGGTTCATGGTTGAGCCTGATGATCTTCGACTCCAAAACCGGCCTATTGATCTTGGACTCCAAAACCAGCCTGTAGACCTATAATTTTTTCTTTAGCCCAACCTGAGTGGTCCGCTGTCAAGCTCGTCACCATTGAACCTCTAGGTCAACCTACAAATCTATTCTTTTTTGTTTAGTGTCGCAAAGAAAAAATTGCCAATCGCCAGTTGAAAAAGCACGCCCATGGAAACAAAGGTCCAAGCCCAATCCAATTTTATGAGAAAGTTTCGGCCACACCTAAGGTCGGGGACGATCGTTGATCGTGAAATTGAGAGGGGTTTTCTTTTCCGCATACACAAGTATGAGTCGAAATACCGGTTGATTGATTAAGTAAATTGTAGAAAAAATAATTGGGATGATAATTTAATCAAATATAGTATACATTCCAGACAGACATCATAATATTGATGCAAGCAAAGGTAGTACCATTCAACAAGGCAAATGAGGAAGGCAAGTTGACAAATGGGGACCTTGTCTTGATCAAAACCTTGGTCGTCGATGGAGGTTTGATTTCTTGCATGGTGACAATGTCGGCATCTCCGACAGGATTTGGAAATTTGATTATCTGTCTGTGTCTCGTACTACTTTTTAATAATTAATTAATCAATGATTGATAATGCATGACAATCTTATCATACTAGAGAGAGAGTTTTGAGCTGACTTCAAATCCAACAACTTCATTACTTTTGCATACTTTTGCATCGTCCTGGTGACTTTAATGGGGCAAGCCATTACAGGATAAGAAAATTAATAAAATAATTATTAAACTATAACGACAATAATAAATTAATAACTAAATAATTTTTATTAATAAATAAAATATTTAGTCATAAAAAATGAACAATAAAAATATTGTTGTTAATCTGTTAAAAGAAATACTAAAAATAATAAGACTTTTTAAAATAGGAGATTTTAAGTTAATCTGTTCGAAATTGATTTTGATATCAAAATGAAAAATTTCTAGTTAACTATTTATTAAAAAATCAATGTACTCCAAGCTAAACATGTTTCCGATTTATTAAGGAAACTTTTTAGAAAACATATTTTAGAAACGTTAAATTGTTCGAAATCTATTTTGTTATCAAAATGGAAGATTTCTAGTTAACTGTTTATTGAAAAATAATGTACTTCAAGCTAAACATGTTTTCAATTCACTTAGAAAACTGGTTGAAAAATTCGTTGTTAAAGAATATTTTTCACTGCATAAAGTAATCTTTCCTATGCGGAAAGTACTTTTTCGCTACCAAAAACAATTTTTCCTCTACGAAAAGTTATTTTTCCGTCGTGAAAAGTAATCTTTAGATGAAATGACTTTCTGCATAGGAAAGTAATCTTTCCTGAATCATATTTTAAGGACTCATTTTCTGCAGCAGAAAGTAATATTTCTTGAGTTCTATTCAAATGACACACTTTACGTAGCGGAAAGACAATGTTCTGTAGCAGAAATAAGACGCTTTTTAACAAAAAAAATATTTTTTAACAAAAAGCTTGACAGCGATATTTGATTCGTTCATTTTCTATAGTTGAGTGTTTTATTTATAAGTAAAAATTATTTAATGATTGACTTATCATTGATTCATACTTTAGTGATATCAAAATAGTATATTTACTTTATAAATTTGCACTCTATTTTTATCTTCAAAGTCTTGCTCATTAATTATTTATTATTATTTTAGTCATCTAATCAATTAAAGAAGGTTAGATAAGCTTTAAGTAGAAGGTAGGAATTTAGGATTAGGGGATAGAATTAAAGATAAAATTAACGTTACTACAAAATATTAATCTCTTCCAACATTGAGCGCAAACTGTAATTGTTTAAAACGACATAAAAAAAGAAAAGGTACGCAGATAAAAATTCACAGGAGCACAAAGGAAAAAAAACACACAGAAATTTTCAAATCACATGATGATGCACGGTGGGTCGCCGTCGCAAACGGGGTAGTCCCGGTAGGAACAGGGTGGATATGGTGGAGGACACAGGTGGCAGGGAGGTGGAGGACACAGGTGGCAGGGAGGTGGAGGACACTTGGGGATGACAGGTTCACAGGTTTGAGGTTTTTTGTCTTTATCTGGTGGTGGTTTGACTTCTTCAACGGTGACAATTTCGGCATCTCCGACCTTCTTCCTCAACTTGGCGAGCAAGTAGACTGTGTCAATGTCTTCTCCGACCAACACCACTCTGTCTCTCTCCGGCCCTTCAATGGTGACAGAGGTCAAACCTGTTGAAAAAATTTAAGAAAGCTGCAAGCAAATCCCAGTGTTATCACACCATTTTTAAGCTCACCTATAATGGGCGAGACAGTCTGCAAGGCCTTGCTTCTGCATTCATCGCACGTCATCGACACCTTCACCACTATTTTTCGCTGCAAAAACATCAAGAAATTAGCAAACTTCATCATATTTGGCTGTGATTTCTGTTTGTTTCCCCAGAAAATTGACGTGAAGATGCGAAGAAATCCACACACCGACCTTCATGATCAAACCAAGGATCAAATGCCTACTTTACTATGAAAATAGCTATAATTGAAGACATGTGGATGTATATATCTTTCTATCTATATATATAGGAAATGAGAGAGACAAAGAGAGACAAGATTTGGACGGTCACAAAAAGGGTCTGTCCATACCTACAGGCGTCTCATTATTTTAGTCAATGATAAACAATACATAAAATTATATATATACGACTCTAGTGAAAATATGTATACAATATAAAATTTAATAAGTCATCAAAATAAACACATCATTTTATATGAGAACTGTAACGTCCTCCAGTGCTCACAGTACAATATTGTCCGCTTTGGGTCGAAGCCCGCACGAGTTTGTTCTTGGGGTTAGCCCAAAATGCGTTGTACTAGGTAAGGAGGGGATCCATGCTTATAAACCATGCATTTTCTACTCTCCCAAGCGATGTGAGATTGTGCCCCCCTGATATGGGTCAGACCCACACCTAGGCATTTCCTGGCTTTCACAGGACATAATCTCACATCGCTTGGGAGAGTAGAAAATGCATGGTTCATAAGCATGAATCATCTCCTTACCTAGTACAAAGCATTTTGGGCTAACCCCAAGAACAAACTCGTACGGGCTTCGGCCCAAAGCGAATAATATTGTACTGGGAGCACCAAGAGACATTACAAGAACACGTCTCAAAATAAAATTTTACAAAATGATATAATGTTAGATATAAAAATTTTACAAAACGGTCTATCCACACTGCTTTGACTTCATTAGTAAAAGAAAGGTGACACTCCAACTAATCATTAATTAAAATAATATATCGCAATTAGATGGCTGAAGGGTAATGGCGTGACAGCGTAAGGGGTCACATAAATAATATAAAATTAATTAATAAGTTGCAAATTGCAATAGAAATGTGACTTGAAAATGGGTAAGTCGTGTGTTGTTTAAAGAGGTCTTTTTTTAACTAAGATTCCATTGTTTATTTTCTATATTTCTTTCTTAAATTATTTGTTTAAAAAATTATTATATTAGCCTCCTGTTGCCAACTATCAAGAACGGGATTATTTTAGTAATTTCACATTTAGAATTTCTTTGTTTTGTTGAGAATTACTTTGTGAAAAATTGGTAGACTTAATATTTTTATTTGTTATTTATTGTTAGAAAAATATTTTAGAATTATTATAATGCATATATTCATATTAAATAATTATTAAATCTCTTGTTATATTCATGAGTGTAAATATTATAGTTTATAAGTAAATATTTCATTTCTAGTTATTATAAGATATTTAAATGTAAAAGTTTTAGAACGAAGTTGTGCTTGTAGCAGAGATCAAGTGATTACAAATTGTTTTAGAGTTAGAGCTAGTTTGGTACTGTCACATCTCGAAGGGGACTTGAGACAGAATGAAGAGCAACCCGACCCGAGAACGGACCGAATCACTCAAACCTTAACTTTAAATGTCCAATGTAATAGAAGAAGAGTTTAATAAAAACAAAGTCATGACCCAGGATAACTAGATTAAATTGTAAGTCCAAAAGTTTAATGAAATTAAATAACCAAATATATCTAAATATAAACACTTGAAAGAAAAATTACAAGATTATGAAATAACTAGTTGAGTTCGCACCTATGACAGCCATTGATGTTCTTCCTGACTAAAACCTGAAAGAAAGGAGTTATTTTGGGTGAGTCGACTAAACTTGATAGAGGAGAAATTTTATATTCAACATATAGGTGAGAAAAATGTATGAGCATGATATTGTAAAATATTTCATAAAACTTAGTTGAAAATCTATAATAGGGCAAGTGCAGAAACAACCCACTATAATGTGGTATATGCATAAAATTGGCATCTATTGTCAAACGATAAAAACTCAAAGAAAATGGAGTCACTCACGGATTTCGAGCATACCATATCATCAGCAGTAATGAAAATAAATAATGGTGATACTCAGTCGATCATAACAACCACAACTATCACACCCCAAAGGGGACCCTAGACAGCACAAAGAACGATCATACTAAAAAAGGAACCAAATCTTAAGACCATTATTTTTAATTATACCAAATAGCAACAGAAGTCTTATAAGATTTAAAAAGCCCTTATCATTAGTCAATTGATTTCGATGGGCCGCCTTGATAATCATCAGTCAAACTAAGATGTCCTGATTAGATCGTTGAATGCGAAACGAAAAAAAAAAATTGCAGAAATAGGAATATCAAGATTTATGTGAAAAACCCTTTCTAAAAAAAATTACGGACAGAGGAGAAATTTGATAATCAGAAATCAAGATACAATGAGCTTTACGACTCAAGTATCAATATATAGAGAAAATAAATAACTATAATATTAGATACGGACCCAACCATGTCGAACTAGATTTTGGATAACACCAAACTTTAACCTAACTAATGAAAAATTAATTAATAAGTTGCAAATTGCAAAAGAAATGTGACTTGAAAATGGGTGTGAACAATAATTAGTCTAAGTCATGGGTTGTTTAAAGAGGTCTTTCTTTAACTAAAATTCCGCCGTTTATTCTCTATTTTTCTTTCTTAAATTATTTGTTTAAAAAATTATAATATTAGCCTCCTGTTGCCAACTATCAAGAACGGGGTTATTTTAGTAGTTTCACATTTAGAATTTCATTGTTTTGTTGAGAATTATTTTGTGAAAAATTAATACTTAAAAAAATAGGTAACTGCCAATTTTACCCAAGGTAAAAAAGGAATTAAAAAAAATAAATAAATAAATTTAAATCTCACCTTATCCATCAATGAAAACATTCAGTTATGACAACCCTAATCAAGTTTAGATTTTTGTGTTCAGAGATGCGATATATACAACTGTCTCATTACTCTAGTTAACAATATCAAATAAACATATCTTCCAACGGTCGAATATACATAATGAATACAGGATCCTCACATGGGTTAATCTAACTTAATTCACATCCAAGATAGTTTAATGAAAATGATATGTATGCTCAAATATAAACATATCTAGTGAAAATACATACATAATACACAAAATGATGAGTCGTAAAAAACAAATAAACACGTTATGTTATACGAGGACACGTCTCAAAATAAAGCATTTAAAAACAATGCAATATTGGAAATAAAAATAAAACTCTACCTCAAACTAGTCTACAAAAGTCAAACTCAATTATCCAAAATTCAAATAAGTCCAAATCTTGCATCAAATCTTAGAACCTACCATTATATGTATTAATTAGTATGTTTTCCTTGACTTTCAAAATTTTATTGCAACCCATGACCAAGATATTAATCAATTCATAACTTCATTAAGAACAAGAGAGCTAATCCTCCAAGAATAATTCCAATTAAATCAGCACAACAAAAGTTTAAAGTCTTCAACATGAACTGTATTAATAATCTTCAAATCCAATGAAAATCTGCAATTTCCTTCAACCACTATCATGTAGATCAAGATGGTAATTATTCCTAAGGGTATGTCCAGAAGAAATACCAGTTTCTTCTGCCTCAAAATTGGGAGTGATAAATGGTGGAGAAAAGTTTTACAGGGTAAAGTAAAATAATGGTATAACTTTCTCTCTCATCCATTTGGTAAATTTTGAGTTTATTGGATTGACATTGCTAATTGCTATTGTGATATATATGTGTGCGTATACATATACACACATATAAAATTAACTTTATACCCATCAAGAACTCATTTGCAGAAGAACCAATTTCCTAATTAGAATTAAAAGACTTGTCAAAATAGCAACCAAAAGAAAGAAAAAGGTAAACTGCAAACCTAAGCCATCACTTTCAACTATCTTCAGAGGTGGAAAAAATTATTGTTCGTGTAATTTAGTATTTTAATTTGATTTTAATTCTTCCGTTGCGAACCATGAATTTTGTTTTGGGCTAGGCAGTCGAGTCTTTTTTGAAGATCGGATTGTTCGATCTAACGTTTCTGATTTGGCCTTTCTCCGGAAGTGACAAATTGTATGTTAATGACCTCATTTGTAATTAATTTTTCGATTTCACTGAAATTTGTTACTTTTTGACAAAAATTTAATTGAAGAACAATATTGTTATAAAAGATAAAAGAGGTTGATTGACTATTGATCATAGTCGTAATTAGTCTTCATGCAAGTATCAAATAGCATAAAATATGCAGTGATAGTTATTCAATGTTTCAAAACTTTACATTGTAATCAATATGAAACCCAATGCATCGTCCTCCAAATGAATTTATCGTGCTTCCGCTCGAAGAGAAGAAAGAGACAGATCTCTCTTGGAATGAAATGTAATTTTTAGAGACACTTGTGCAGCTTACATGTCTTTATTGACAAAATTTTGATGTTAGTCTATATTTCTCACACTGCAAGGTTTAACGGTTATTGTTCAAAAAATTAGTTTAAAATATCATTTAAATTAAGTTGCAAACTTGAAGATCTAACATGTGCTTTTCTGCTCTAAAAAAATAACACAAAAAAAATCACAAAAATATGTATAGTTTGAGTATTGTAAGTAAGATAATCCATAATAAATCGTTGAGAATCGAGCGCAAAATCTGAAAAAGAAAAAACAAATGTGTGGAAACATGGATACTAAAATTTACATAGAAAATACTTATGAGAAAAAATCACAAATAGAGGAAAGATTCACTAATAGGAAATTAAGGTACAATGAATTTAATATACAGAGTAAATTGAAAACTCTAATATTGGATACAGACCTAAACCGACCAAACAAAATTCAGGTCATATTGAACTCTAACAATCTCCACTTTGACACAAATTCCATATAACAGATCCCCTTAAAATGAATCCAGAACTCTTAACTCTAACAATCTCAATCTTCAAAGAAATTTTGATGCAAGCAAAAATAAATTTGCAAAACTCCAATGAAAAATAATCTCCTCTTCCACAAGGGTCTCTGCAGGGCCAACTCAACAATCGATACTGATCAAGTTTTAGCCCTCCTTAAACTTGAGAGACAAACTTGAGAAGAAATCACATCTCTTCTATGGTATTACCAAGTTATCAGAGTTGTCGCAACGAACTGCACTTGAATATGTTGAAAACTACCCACTGGAATCATGTCCATCGAACACATTCAACGCATAACCCACCGAAATAGTTTTACTTTATCACTGTGGAGCTTTACCCTTCCTCTTGGTTCTACCTTTGACGATACCTCTCTGACGTAAAATTGAAACTAATGACGATGTGGTGACTGCATCACCTTGAACATTTGTAATAAACTAACGTATCGACTCGGATGTGGATTTAGATCCTAACTTGAACTTCATTTGAGAATTTGACTTTTTATGAGTCTTCTTAAAAAAAATTTTAGAAGGTAAATTCACAAACTTTACAGTCTTATTAGCAGTTACAGTAGAACACTGTAACACATACAAACTTGTAGAGCTTTTGTGTCCCTTTAACGTAACGAGTGCACCCCTATTGATCTTCAATGCTCCACCTACAGCACTGTATTTGTAACCTTTTGAATAGGGGTGTTCAAAATCAAACCAGGACCCGTGAACCAAACCAAAACCGATCAATTCTGTTTGGTTCGGATCAGTTTTGAACACTCTAAAACTGATCTTTGATTCTATTTTGTAAGAACTGAAGTTTTTGGTTCGGTTTTCAATTTGTCTTTTGCAAAATCGACAAAAACCAAATCGAACCGAACTGATGAAATTTGCAATTAAAAAAAAAGGAACAACTTCCTTCCTCTCCACAATGGAATGTAGTTCGTTCTGCACCGGAACTAACTATTTCAATTGGTGAATTGCGCTCCACACCAGAACGACTTCCTTCTGCTCTACAGCGGAATGTAGTTCGTTTTGCACCAAAATGACATCATTCTGCTGCGGAGTGAGTACCTTCTGCACAAGAACAACGTTGTTCCGCTACAGAGCAAGTTCCTTCTGCATTAGAACGACTTTTTGAAAACCGAAAAATGCAAACATTTGAAACAACTTTGGCAAGCGACGTTTCTGAAACTGTCGTCAAAGATCAATCCTTAAGTACAATGTATTCTAAAAAACAATTAAAAAATTCAAAAGAATTGTTTTGTTTTCAGTTCAAATGCAAAAAACAGAAGTCTTCTTTTTAAATTCTTTTGAGTTTTTTCAAGAATAGCCTTTGTAAACATCTACTTAATATTTTCCAGCATGATGTTGGTTCATGCACGAAGGCTATACTGTTACTACAAGATTTCAGAAAGTGATGGTGCTCTACCATTCAACCGTGAATGGCTTTTTGAAAACTGAAAAATAGAAAATATTTGGAAACAACTTTGGCAAGCAACTTTTCTGAAACTGTTGTCAGAACAATCCTTAAGGAAAATGTATTCTCAAAAACAATTAAAAAGTGTCGAAGAAATGTTTTGTTTTCCTTTCAGATGCAAAAACAAAAGTCTTCTTAATTTATTAATAGGTAAGACCAAAACCGAACTGAAACCTAACCAAAAATTTTGGTTCAGTTTTGATTCGGTTCCTACCAAAAAAAATATCGATTTCTGTTCCACAAATGTCGAACTGAAACAATTTTGGTTCAGTTAGGTTTCACTATAAATCGAACAGAATCGAAACTTGCTCACGCCTACTTTTCAATCCATAGTAGTCAATGATATCAGATTCTTTTTCAAATCGGGAACGTGTTGCATATTGCCAAGTGGCCTAAAAACTCCATTAAACACTTTGATTCTAACGATACTAATACCAACTACTTTATAAGGTGTGTTATTACTCATCATCACAATATCTTGTGAAACGGTTTCATATGTCAAAAATCACTCCTAATTTAAACATATATAAAACAAACAAGTTGAATCTAAAATCCAATCATTGCTTGGCTTTGAGTTTTTCTGTGACACAATTAGAAGATCTCTATCACAATTGTCTTCTTCTTCTGTGACAACAACTTCACTGGATTTCATCGTTTGTTTTCCCTTCGTAGCAGCTCTCTTTATTTCATTCTGCAATTTTTGGCACTCAAATTTAATGTGCTCCTTCTTCTGACAAAAGTAACAGGTTCTATCACGGGTTCTTAACTTTGATCTGTCTTTCAAACCGTGTACATATCACTGCCTTGTTGTTTGACTCTCTTATTCGTTCTCGAACGATGAATCTCTCACCTCAAATTTAACATCAATCTGCTTAATTTTTTCCTTTGATAACAAGACACCATAAAACTCTTCCAAAGTTAAACTTTCCTTATTGTATAAGATCATATCTCTAAAAGCGTTATATGAAATAGGTAACGAGCCTATTAGAATCAACCCTAAATTCTTCTAATCATACTTACATCTCATAGTCTCTAAATCCAAAACTAAGTTTTTGAATGCGGTCTAAGTGTTCTTCAATAGAACCTAATTCCTTCAATTGATGAAAATAAAGTCATTTATTCAAATGCAACTTGCTAGTAAAGATTTTCTTCATACACAACTGCTCTAATTTTACCCATAATTCTGATATAGATTTTTTGTTCAGAATATTCTGCAAAATCTAATTTAACAAATGCAAACGTATCACAAATAGGACTTTTCTATTCTTTCGAAGTTTCTTCTCTTCACTCCAAAACGTGGGTATTTTATCGAGCTCTAACAATACGTCATCTAATTTCATCTGTTCAAGCACATCTCGCATCTTCACCTGCCATAAATGAAATCTCGTTTTTCGATCCAAATATCATATATTGTTGAAGTCATCTCCCAAAAAATTTCAAAATTTCATTCAAAATATTTGAAACCAAAATAGACGCCAAAACATTTGATACCCAAAATTTCATAAAACCAAATATTCAATTCTGAACCAATAAACACATCCACAAAAACTCCAATCAAATAACCAAACTATAACTTCCTGCAAAATCTAAAGATCGGGGAGAACCTGCTTTGCTTTGGACATACTTGTCCAGTGATCAGGACAGCAATGAAGAAAGGGGGAACTACTGGTTGGAGAAGCTTCTATTCTTATCGGAGAAGGACAACTTTTGTAGTTGTTCGGTGATGAGAAGCAAGGCGACAGATCGGGTTTGCGAATTGGAGATAGAATAGAATGTTGGCGACTCCTTTCACGGATGGTGGCTTCTGTGTATGGCAGACAGGGTGAGGCAGTGACAAACAATGGCGAACGTTTGGTTTCTTCTCTAGATGGTGTGGCCAGAAGGATGTCGGAGAACAAGCAGAAGCTTCTTTGCTTCACATCGACACTTAGACGTAGATTGTCGATGCGATGCTTGGCTGATGGACAAAGGATGAACGGCGGTTGCAATGGCTACTTCTTCGATAGTGATGACAAAGAGGAAATCCTCACGGCCGCAACTAAGATTTCCTTCCTTCCTCTAAGAAAGACAGTGATGCTCGCAACAAAGGGAAAAACTTTTTCTTTTTCTTTTTTAATTGTTTTCTATTTCCTCATTGCAATTTCTCACAAAAATTGCAAACTCCAAATTTCATTCGACACGAGTACTAAAATTCTCTACCTTGCCATGATACCAATTGTTGAAAATTGAACGCAAAATTAAAAAAAAAATGCAGAAATATGAATACCAAGATTTATGTGAAAAACCCTCTTCGGAAAAAAAAACCACGAGCATAAGAGAAATATGCTAATAGAAAATCAAAGTACAATGAGTTTTACGACTTAAGCATTATTATATAGAGTAAATTAAAAATCATAATATTGAATACGGGCCCAATTTCAACTATAATTCGAGTCGCACCAAATTCTAACATAAACCAATAAAATAAGTGATGATATTCAATAAAACAGTAATCAAAAGTCTCTCTTATAATATCGCCTTAGCCATGACCATTTGATATTTTTTGGGTGGAACAATATATAAACATTTTATTCTCATAATATACAGTTTGATATACTTAATTTCTTGTAGAAACCTCTAACAAATATGTGAATATCAATTTTTTAGAATAATAATTCGTTTAATTGTGGGGGCATCTTTTTTTTTTTTTTTAATATGATTGTTTTTTGAAAATAAAATAAAGGAGTTTTACAAATAATAATTGTTTGAAAAACCTTCCTAACAAATCATTGGAAAGCTTTAACCAAACCAAGAAACCTTTCATAAAATACTATTAATATATTAAAGTCTTAACCATTTTTTTTTAATTTAAAAATAAATTCCATTTGGACTCTATTTTTATTAATTTAATTAAAATAATATCATTTGAGATCATCTTTCTTCCACCCTAAATTGAGTGATCCATGGTCGGACTTATTTCTTCCATTCCATCTTTAAGATCTTATTTCTATTCGATTCGATTCAATTTTTGTTAAATAAGTAGATGAAATATACGAAAATCAATTTTCAAAATGATGATTCCTAAAATTGATCAATCGACGTACAATATTTAATGAATTTTTATACGATAATACTTGTTTTTGACCAACTTTTGAGCCTACGATGAGTTGTAAGCAATGAAATTAGTGGATCATTATTTTCTAATTTTTAAGGAAGAATATGTTACCTGTATATGGAATGAAGGGGACATTTGATGAATACCCACTACTAATTAATCTGACAATGCATACCTATTTTAATGTTATGATACTAGAGAGAGATAATAGAGAGAGAGAGAGAGATTTTTTGTTGCCTCTAAATATAGACACAAGTATCAAAATATTTAATAATGTTAAATTTATTCTCTAATTGATTTTGTTTTTGATGTGTCACTTATTAATTTATGTGAATAATGTCTTATTTTAACCACTTATTATTGTTTTAAGGGTAATTATCAATTTGGCCCCTGAAGTTTAGAAGTCATTTCAACTGACACTCTAAACTTTAAATTTTCAAATCTAACACATCAAAATTTGAGATGTTATTGTCCAATACTCTCACCGTTATCAATTTGTTAAAATAGGGGGCGTATGATGCATATGGAGTTAGAGATAAGATTCGACGACAACCAATGTCAAATTTTAGCCAATAGCGATACATATAAGAGCTCTGAAACTGAGTTTTAAGTTGAGGAGTTGTTCGTAACAAATGATGTTTCTGAGGTAGAAAATGATTCTGAAACTAAGGAAAACGATGAAGGTACTTGAAAACTAAAGAATAATTTTGTTCTCCAGCTCCACGTGTATCTCATGTTCATATTTTAACGAATTGATAACGGTGAGAGTATTGAATGATAACATCTCAAGTTTTGAGGTGTCAAATTTAAAAATTTAAAGTTTAAATTGTCAGTTGAAGTGATTCTAAACCTTCATGAGCTAAATTAATAATTACCATTGTTTTAATTAATTATCATATCAATTAAAAAGTGATACGTAAACCTTCTGTAAGAAGGTAAAATTAGAAGATGAAATTAAGTATCCCACAAAATGCTAATATCTTCCAACATTGAGCACAAACTGCAATTGTTGAAAAGGACTTCAAAAAGGTACGGTGAGGAGATAAAAATTCAGAGGAGCACAAAGAAAAAAAATCAGAATTTGAAACGACGACGGCGCCGCCGGATCACTGGATGATGCACGATGGGTCGGCGTCGTGTACGGGGTAGCACTGGTACGAATAGGGTGGATGGAGCTGAGGATACTGGAAGTAGACAGGTTGACTATCGGCGACCTTGTCTTGACCAGCCTTGGTAGTCGGTGGAGGTTTGACTTCTTC
Organism: Begonia loranthoides; assembly: GCA_022433065.1. NCBI lineage: Eukaryota > Viridiplantae > Streptophyta > Magnoliopsida > Cucurbitales > Begoniaceae > Begonia > Begonia loranthoides. The sequence goes on along the minus strand of CM039477.1, from coordinate 27,752,735 downwards.
AACGGTGATGATGTCGGCATCTCCGACCTTCTTCCTCAACTTGTTGAGCAACCAGACAGCGTCAATGTCTTCTCCGACCACCACCACTCTATCTTTCTCCGGCCCTTCTATGGCGACGGAGATCAAACCTGTTGAAAAAAGTTCAGAAAACTGCAAGCGAATCCCAGTATTATTATTACACCATTTTTACGCTCACACCTTTGATGGGCGAGACAGTCTGCAAGGCCTTGCTTCTGCATTTTTCGCACGTCATCGACACCTTCACCACTATTTTTTGCTGCAAAAACAACAAGAAATTAGCATCCTCATCATATTTGTCTGCAATTCCTGCTTGTTTTCCGAGAAAATTGACGTGAAGAGGCAAAGAAATCCACACACCCACCTTCATGATCAAAAACAAGGATCGAATGGCTAGTTTGCTGTGAAAATAGCTATGCTCTTCACCCTTTTTGAAGACAGATTGACTTTGTTGTACCTATATATATACACACATATATGTATATATACAGGAAATGAGAGAGAGAGAGAGAGGACTTACCAAGTCATTCACACGGTTGAGAGAGAGAGAGAGAGCTTACCAAGTCATCCACAGGGTTTGGAAAGTCGAGTATTTGCCTCCACCTCGTACTACTCTTTAGTCTTTACGCGTCCATATGGACTTAAACAAATTATATAATATTAAAACATATGAACCCTAGCATTTACAAATTTGTAAAATTCTAATATATTTAATTTCACCAAATCGATTATCGAATATTCTAATCCAACCTTCAAACTCTCATCGTATTTCGACGGGCACAAAAGGGTCGATCTATACTTCTTTGACTTCATTAGTCAAATGATTTCGATCAGCCGTGTTGATAACCATCAATCAAACAAATAAGTCAATATAAGGTTGCTTATATGCTTCATTCATATATAATTACATAACAATAACTAATGAAAAATTAATTTATAAGTTGCAAATTGCAAAAGAATGTGACTTGAAAATTGGTGGAAGCAAGAATTAGTCTAAGTCAAAGAAGTCTTTCTTTAACTAAAATTCCAGTGTTTATTTTCTATTTTTATTTCTTAAATTATTTGTTTCAAAAATTATAATATTTGCCTCCTCTTGCCAATATTTTATTATGCGGTGATTGACTACCCGTAATAAAAAATTAATAACGTTATATTTTAATGTGTTAAACATTGATTAATGTAATTAATTATGTATTTTAATTATTCATAATTTATTATATTAATTGAACTAATCAATATTTATTACGTCAAAAAATAAGAATTAAAATTTAAAAAGTATGAATAAAGAGTAAATGCAATGTTAGTTGGACAGATTAATAGACTTAATATTTTTATTTGTTATTTATTGTTGGAAAAAATATTTTAGAATTATTACAATGCATATATTCATATTATATAATTATTAAATCTCTTATTATATTTATTAGCCTAATTGGGGAATTGACTGAAGAAATGAATTTTTTCCAACTTGATTAATTGTTGTAGTTTGGTTTTCATAATTTTCCAATTGTTCCAAAGTCTTGTCAGTTGAATTAATCAAATTAAAATCATGCGTGACAATTCAATCTTATGAAAGTATTAGACCCCGAAAATTGAGAATCTTGATAGGTCAACAGGTCAAGAGAGCAACTAACAATGAGAAGTAGGTAGCATGTGCAATTTCACATCACAAGAGAATGCAAAATGTAAGATTTATAAGTAAATATTTCATTTACAAATAATATAAAATATTTAAAAATAGAAATTCAAGAATAAAAATCATTAAAACTGGGAAAGAAAAATAAAAAAAAATATGAGAGGAAGTAGTCAGTTAAATATTATTATTTAAATTTTTAAAAATTGAAATAAAAAATAAATTTTAAATTGTTAATTTTTAGCGGCTGAAGAGATTTAGAGAGAGAAATTAGAAGGATTAAATCGATAATAGTTTTAAAAAAAATTAATAAATTAACAACTGTACTATGAAATCAAAGACAAGTTAATTATTAAACAATTTTTGCTAATAACTTAAACATTGAACTATGAAAAATGAACGAAAAAATATCGTTGTTAGGTTTTTCATTAAAAAATGTTGTCGTTCCCCTATGGAACGTTCTCTTTTCTCTGCAAAACGTTAGTTTTTCACTACGAAACGTTTTCTTTCTACTGTAGAAAATGAATCCTTGAAATATGATTCAGGAAAGTCTTCTTTCTGCCATCAAACATTAAACATTGTAAATCATCCGAAATGTAAAATATTAAAGGGAAAATGACAAATCAACCATCGTGGTTTGCGATCAATGACAAGTCAACCACTGTGGTATGTTTTCTAACAAGTTAACCACCAACGTATGTCAAAATGACAAATGCACCATCGCTGTCCGTAAAAAAAAGCTGATGGCCCCACCATGTATGCCTGGACGCCGCGGCGTGCAGGCAATTTTGGCCTGCACGCCGCGGCGTCCAGGCAATTTCTGGCCTGGACGCCGCGGCGTCCAGGCAATTTGCCTCCAGGCCATTTGCGTCCCTCTGTTAAGTCAGCTGAATACATAATGTTAATTCAGCAGAATACATAATCCGAGTGGTCTGCGATATTCGCATGTATTCTATCGTTTTCCCTTATTAGCTAACCCTAGAGAAGTCTGAGCTGCGCTGAAGCGAGTAGAGAAAGGGATTTTGGAAAAGTTGAAGAATTTGTTGGAAAAAATGGCATCTTGGAGTGTTACAGAAGGTGGTATTAACCGTGAAGCTGAAGTGGGCCCTTCAGAGACATTATTGGCCAATGAGGTGGTACGTGGCTTTGGAAACGAAGTTGCTATTATTTTGCATTCTGTCTCAGCAAATTTAAACGAAGAGGACGATGAGGAACTCCGATCAGCATGCCAATCCACTAGTGATGAAGAGATGGACATGGCAGAGAGTAGACTGAGACGCCAACCAGAAGCAGAGTGCACATTTGTTGGTATGGGGCTAGGCAAAAAATATAGTTCCTTGAATAAAATTAGAGAAGAAATTGTTGATTATGCAATGGATAATGGGTACGGGATAAAATTCACCCACAGTGATGCGCATCGATTGAGAGCTGCTTGTCAAGAAGGGTGCATGTGGCGGCTGCACGCCTCACAAATAAAAAATGAAATGACGTTTCAAATAAAGATGTACAACGACGTTCACACATGCTCCAGACAAATGGAAAGCCGCCATGCCACAGCCAAATGGGTGGCAACGCATTACTTGGACAGATTTAAAAGTCAGGCCGACTGGGCCATATCTTCCATAATTGAGACTGTCAGGAAGGACTTCAACGTCAACATTACATCCAGCCTTGCTAGAAGGGCAAGAAATGCGGCCAAGAAAATTAACGAAGGGGATGCCAATGAGCAATACAAGCTCATATGGTCCTATGCTGAGGAGATTCGGAGGTCGAATCCCGAAAGTTCACTGCGTGTTGACCTCGATATGAGTGTATTTAAAAGGATGTACATGTGCTTGGATGCATGCAAAAGGGCAGTGCTGAATGGTGGTAGACCTGTTATTTGTTTAGATGGCTGCCACTTGAAGGGAGTGACTCCGGGGCAACTGCTTACTGCTGTCACCATCGACGGGAACGATGGTATGTACCCGATTGCTGTAGCAGTCGTTGAAGTAGAAAATAGGGCTTCATGGAGGTGGTTTCTAGAATTGTTGCTGGACGATCTAAACACCCCTTCTGACAATGGGTGGACGATTATTTCTGATCGACAAAAGGTAAGGTGTTATTCACTGCTTTTGCATTATGTGTTTATGTTTGTCATATATTACCAATGTCTGTCTCATATTATGCATCTTTGCAGGGACTAGTGCCAGCTGTGAGAGATGTGGCATGGCAAGCAGACCAGCGGTTTTGCATCCGACACCTGTATGCCAATTTTCAAAAACAATTTAAAGGCAAGTTGTTGAAAGATGCAATGTGGGCTGCATCAAGAGCCACAACAGTGAGGCAATTTGAGAAAGAGATGGCCAAGTTACGTGTCCTTGACCTGACGGCCCATGACTATTTACGTGGAATAGAGGCGACATGCTGGGCCAAACATGCCTTCTTTTCGATCCCAAAGTGCGACATAAGCCTCAACAACCTCAGCGAGTCCTTCAATGCTTGCATCCTACCCGCCCGGGACAAACCTATTCTAAGTATGTTCGAGATCATTCGAAAGGGCATCATGGGTAGGATCGTAAAAAAATATGAAAAATGGCTCAGTCGACCGAACGGTTGTGTCCAATGATCAGCAACCGCCTCGCCAAAGTACAACATGCCAGTAGAAATTGGAGCCCTCAGTTTGCAGGAGCTGCCCAGTTTGAGGTCAGCAACGGTACCGACATGTACGCTGTTGATTTTGAAAGGTGTACTTGTACATGTTACCGGTGGGAGTTGACCGGCATCCTGTGTGTGCATGCAATCCCGTGCATTCACTCCATGAGGAGATCTCCTGAGGATTTTGTGCATTGGTGCTATCACCGGGAAACATACATGGTGATGTACTCCCACTTTCTCCGCCCCCTTAATGGACCAATCGAATGGCTTCCTGTGACGAATCTTGATCCAATTATCCCACCGCCTTTTAAAAGGCTTCCAGGAAGGCCGCGGGTCCGTCGAATACGGGATGTGGACGAGGCCCCCAGCCGGACAGTGCTAAGCAGAAGACATTTGAACGTCACGTGTGGGCGGTGTGGTAGTGTGGGGCACAATGCCCGCACGTGCGAAGGGGGAGGCCAATCCAGTGCAGGGGCTGGCAGTGGCAACACAGGGAGAGGCAGAGGCGGTAGAGGAAGGTCGGAGGACACCTTTATGGGGTTCAGAGTTCCTGATAGAGTTCATGAGACGCAGGTCCGTGCATTATCACGTTATGCTTTCAATTGTTATTTGAAATATGCTCATTTCCTTTTCAATGTGATCTGCAGGAGTCTGATACGGAAGGTCCTCCCACACAAACGTACACAAATGTGGACCTTAACCTGCCGTGATATAATTGTTTTTTCTTTCGACAAATGTAGATGACAGTGAAATGGCACTGATGTAAAGTTGTGTTTTTCTGATATAAAAAGAAGTTTTGCAAATTCAAAGTTTTGTGTTACTAAGTTAATGTTTTTTTTTCAATTCCAGGGGCGTTACAACTAATTAATTGACCTGACTTCATAATTTTTTAAAAATTTTGACATAATGTGCCTTGTTTCTTTACTCCCCCAAAACAACTCTCGTACATCCTGCACAAAAAATAATCCCAAACAGTGAAATGGCTCTGACCGGGGTGGATGTGTTGCTTCCTTCTTTGACTTGCGCATCCATTCCCCTCCAGTTTGGGTGATCCCCATTCGGTCCACTAATGAATTGTTGTAAATGTCATTGACGGACTCTTCAATTCTAGGTTCCGTCTCCGGGATGGGGACCCCTAACTGCTCAACGATACTCTGGATGAGCCAGTTGTACGGCAGTGACTTCGCCGAGTTGTTGAGCACCTCTTGCATGTGGCTCAGGATGATATATCCGATGTCCACCTTTTGTCCCGTGAACACCTTCTCTAGCATGTAGAGATTCATGCTGGTAACAAGGTCTCGATGCCCATTCCGAGGCAAAATTGTGTACGTCATTATCAGGTGGATCAATCGGGCTAAGGCATTCAACTCCTTGCCCTTTGGCTTGCTGTACTCGGCAACCTCGGGATCCTGATGCAACAATCTAATCACCTCTAACCCACGTCCTTGTTTGACGAATGGTGGCGCCCGAGCCATCTGATAATATTCATCGCTTGACTCCTCCAACACACATCCAAGCATAATGTTGACATCATTGGCCGTGAACCTGACCTCATGTCCAAAAATATATGTGTGCACCTCTAATGGTTGGGTGGAGATGCTCAAATTTGCATAAAACAATCGTATAACTCGCTCGCAATAACTGCCCCTCATCCGGCACAACCCGGCTAACCCAGCAGCCTCAAGCATACGATCAATTCCCATCCCTGCGAATGAGTCCAAATCTACTATCTTGGACACAATAATTGCACGGCGTTGGATATCTTCTACGAACCGTGCTTTGCAATTTCGGTTCCAATATAGTTTCGACCTTGAACCCACTTGAACGGGTTGGAACGGGTCGCTGGAGCAGCCGGCTTCTCCTTCTTCAGGCTCAGCGGTTTCTTCCACCGCCGCCACTACATCGGCTTCGAACGCCGCAGTTTGAACGGGTTCAACTGCCTCCATCGTTGCCTTCCCACGCTTCGAGGTCAATTTCTTAGTCCGGGATTGCATTCTGATAGTTGAGAGTAATTCACCAACCTGCAATATAATAACCCACACAACATGTCTCAGTTAGTTTTCCATTTTTTTTTTTTTTTGGCGTCCAGGCCAAAAGTGCCTGGACACCGCGGCGTGCAGGCCAAAATTGCCTGGACGCTGCGGCGCGCAGGCCAAAATTGCCTGCACGCCGCGGAAATGTGACCGGCGCCGAAGACCCTCATAGAGACTTCGAAGAAACGCAGCAAATCTACCTCAAATCAACATATACATACAAATCTACCTCAAATCATCAACATATACACACAAATCTACCTCAAATCGTCGTCGGACGTAGCTCCTCTCCTCTCTTCGTCGCACGCAGCTCCTCTCCTAGTCGCACGCAGCTCCTCTCCTCGTCGCACTCCTCGTCGCAAGTCTGTCGAGAGTTGCAGATTAGGGCTTGAAATTTGGGCGAAATTGGTTTAAGTATAATTTTTTTTTTTTTTTTTATTTCAAAATCATTTTGGCCTGGACGCCGCGGCGTGCAGGCCAAAATTGCCTGGACGCCGCGGCGTCCAGGCATACATGGTGGGGCCATCAGCTTTTTTTTACGGACAGCGATGGTGCATTTGTCATTTTCACATACGTTGGTGGTTAACTTGTTAGAAAACATACCACAGTGGTTGACTTGTCATTGACCGCAAACCACGATGGTTGATTTGTCATTTTCCCAATATTAAATATTTATTTTACAAAATCTTCTAAATTATAAAACTAAAAAAAAATTAAAATCAACTTGTACATTATTTTCTCAAATCTATTCTTCATGAGTATTAATTATTTTCCACTGAAAGTCTCTAAAATCACGAATTCTTGTAGTTCTTGCCGTTAGTATTAACTCTTTTCCACTGCAAGATCTCATAAAGTTAGCATCGATATTTGCTCCATTCATTTCTCATAGTTCAGTATTTAGTTTCTTAGCAACAATTGTTCAATTATTGAATTATCATTGATCATATAGTACAGTAGTTATTTTGTCAATTTCCCTCGTCTTACAAGTGGTACCATTCAATATGCCTTATCATTGCAAAGCTCATCTAATTTTATGTTTAAACAAGTCATATTGTATTTAATTATTATAAAGTTTTTGTCACGTCTTAGGTTTAAAAAAATCATGTTGTATTTAATTATTATAAAGGTGTGTCACGGTCAATTAATTATAATAGTCAATTCATGAGGGAACAAACCCAAGCTTTTGATTATTTATTTATTTATTTTGGTATTACTATGCCTAAAATAATATTTATTCAGTGATAGTCTGCAACTATAAATACAGTCTCCGACGGCGTCTGTGAGGCAGAGAGAAACTTGGAGGACGACTTCGTTGTAAGAGCTCAACATTTTGCAGTTGCTGCTCTGCAAGCAAAGGGGAAGAACAGCGAAGCCAAAATGGCGGCGACTGCAATTTCGGTGGCGCTCTCCGTGGTCGTGCAAGTTATAACTATCGTGGAAAAGGTGGAAAAGGCGGAAAAGAATCGAAAGAGCGTCGCTGATTTCTGTGTCAGAAATCAGCGAAGGCACGGCGGCGCTACAGGTGCAGATCAAACAGGTTCGAGAGGTGGCTTATGACATTGAGGATGAGCTCGAAGAGTTCTTGATTCAAGTCCCTCCTCACTTCCATAGCCACAGAATCTCCCAGCATGCCCACAATTTTGTTCATTTCTTCACTGATTATAATGCTTTTCGCAATTTGTCCGATAGCATGGAAAAACTCAATAAAAGGATCGATTCTCTCAATATTCCTAAGCCAGGGACACACAATAATCCCAACGTACAACCAGGTTCAGGCAGAAGAGTCGATGATATGACACATCAGACTCTTGAGGACGATGAAATTATAGGTTACCAAGAGGAAAAAAGTCTGTTCTCCAACAAATTTTGGCAGAAAACTCAAGAACAATTTCGGTTGTCGGCCCCGGAGGTGCAGGTAAAACTACTCTAATGAAGAATGTTATTGAAGATAGACAGGTTAAGGAACGATATAGTCGCATAGCTTGGATAGATAAATCCCCTCCATTTATGCTCAATGATGTCTTATTAAATATGCTAAGTAAATTTCACGGTGAAAGAAATTACAATATGTACCCCGTCCTGAATCTGTAGAAGATGCTCTGACTCAATATCTCTCCGAAATGAGAAATTTTTGGTTGTTTTAGATAACATTAGAAGCAAAAGAGATTACGATCAGATCCTAAATAAATTGCCGAAAGGATTACCGGGGAGTAAAATCATAGTAATTACACATGATTCGAATGTGGGCTCTAGGTTGTGTTGAAGCTGCAAACCATGTTGTTCAACTGAACGGATTATCTGAGACAGATGCTGGGAAATTGTTTAGGAAAAAGGCTTTTGGAACTGGAGGGACCTGTCCTCAGGATCTAACTATGTGGGCAGAAGAAATCATCAGAAAGTGTGAATGTATGCCCTTTGCAGTTGCAGCTACAGGAAGTGCCCTGTCAAGGGAACATAAAACTTCAGCGGCTTGGGAGAAATTTTATAACAACCTCGGGACGGACAGTGAAACCGATTCAGATCTTTGAATTATCACTCATATTTTGTTAAGAAGTTTCAAGGATCTTCCAAACCATCTCAAGAGTTGTTTCTCGTACTTCAGCATATTTCCCGAGAACTATCTGGTCGAGCGTGGAAAGCTAATTCGCTCTTGGATAGCCGAGGGCTTTGTGACACAGAAGCAAGGAAAAACTGTAGAAGAGGTTGCAGAGGAATATCTGACTCAACTCATTCAAAGAAACTTAGTATTCATAAGCGAAAAAGAGATCAACGGGAGGGTTAAAACTTGTCGAGTTTTGAATCTCGTCTGCGCATTCATTGTTGGAAAGTCTAAAGAAGAAATCTTTGTAGAAGTTTTGATTGAATCGAATATGAATTTGGCTAGGAAATTTCAGCATCTTGCAGTTCATACTATCTCTGCAAATTTCTTGAGACAAAGAGATTGTCGCTTTATTCGGGCTCTATTCGTGTTTGATAAAAATATTTCTTTTTATACGATTCAAAATCTGTGCCAGGAATGTAGGTTTTTAAAGACCATAGATTTGCAAGGTGCCTTTGAAAAAATTTCCTAAAGCTATTTGTAATCTTATTCTGTTAAGGCGTTTATGCTTGAGAGGCACTCGGATAAACGAAATTCCAAACTCCATAAAGAAGCTTGCCATTTTGGAAACTTTAGATATGAAGCAAACTCTTGTAACATATCTTCAAAAGGAGATTTCAAAGCTTCAAAGCCTTCGGCATCTTCTAGTTTATCGCTATGATGTTCCAGTTTATGTCGCCTACGACAGTGCACAAGGAGTGGAGGTTCCTGCTGGAATCGAGAATTTGACATCATTACAAAAGTTGTCCCTTGTAAACGTTAGCCGAAACAAAAATATTATCAGAAAGTTGGGAGAATTGGCAGAATTGAGGAAGTTGGGTTTGACACATCTCAAACGCGAGGACGGAGGAGAATTGTGTTTATCAATTAAGAAAATGAAGAATCTCTCCACTCTAGATGTTAGAGCATTGAAGGACAAGATTCTTAATTTGGATTCTTTAAGTGATCCCCCTCGGAATCTGCAGCGCCTATATTTGAAAGGGTGTCTAAATGTTGTACTTGTTTGGATTGCTTCGCTCAGCAGTCTGATCAAGATTGGTCTCAAGTGGTCTAAGCTGAAGGCTGATATCAACCCCTTGAAACCCTTGGAGCTGTGCCTAATCTAATGGAGCTGAATTTGACGGATTTTTACTGCGGGTCTGAGTTAGAATTCAGGGCTGGAAAGTTTAAGAAATTGAAGATTTTGGTGCTGGAGCAGCTTGATAATCTACACACAGTGATAATAGAGAATGCAGCCATGCCTCTGCTTGAGAAGTTAACAATTATGAAGTGCAGAAACTTAAAGTTGCTTCCATTAGGCATAGATGGTCTTCATCAGCTGAAAGAACTTCATCTGTACTACATGCCCGTAGAGTTCATTGACAGGCTCCAGAAGAGAAGCCGGGAGCATCACATGGTCAAAGATGTTCAAGTCATCGAATCGTTCACTCTCAGAGACCAATACCCATGGTTCGTCAAGGAAAATCTTTCTTAATTCTTCTCAAACTCAAACGAGACTGTCTGGTGAGCTACATATCTTTAATTGTTTATCTTTCTAATCTTTCACACTACATATTCTATGACTTTGATCTGTTTCATAACTACTTCTGGGCAGATTCATCATTGTGTTCTCCAGGTTCCTGTTTATCTTTTTCTTTTCAGATGTAGATAGTTAGAACAAAGCTTACGAAGGTACACTTCCTGGGACTTGAAGGAGGTGTGTTCAGCATTTTGTTTATGCTGCTTTCTATATGTTTGAATAAAACTGCAGGATTGATTTTGTTGTCTTGGTTGTATTATTGATAACCTCTTATCATGTGTGCAAGATTGAATAACTTTGGCTTTGCATTATTACAATTTGATTCTTATCATTTTAAGGATGGACTAAATTTCATGGATCTTCATAGGATTCATTGATTGATTTTTGTCACTTTCAATGTTTCACTTTTTGACATATTTTGTGGGGAAAAAAAAAATCAAAAATATACTTTTTTTTCGGAATTTTTGAAGACTATCTTTTCAAGAAATACCCTTTTGATTTCCTTTTGGTGTAGAGAAATTTGAATGCAATTGTTACAAGAATTATATTATTGCTTCCAAAAAAAAAATGAATGTTAGTTTATAGTGGACAAAAATTAATGAAGAAAGGAAAAAAAAACCAAATATAACTTAAATCTTCTGTTCGGTTCTCGGTTTTAATGAAGAAAAACTGAGTAAAACTGAACTGAACCGAAATAAACCTAAATCAACTCATTTATGTTTTGTTTTGTATTTATTGAAGTTTAGTTTCTCGGTTCATTTTTTTTAGAAAATGCAGTTTTTTTTAAGAAATCAAATTTGAAGATGAGTGTTTGATGTTACTCTAACTTAGCTAAATACTCTTTCCTTCGCGTTCTTAAAATTTTCTTTTAAATTTTTTGTATTTTAATGGAAAAATGAATTAGATGAAAGAAAATTTTCTCAAAAAGCTAAAATTTTTATGAGATTCATTAAGTCTTTTTATGTTGAAATCTGTTGAAATTTGAGTTGAATTTCTATTAATTAAAATTTGTTTAGCCAAATACTAATAAAATCTAAATTTTTTTATTTTTTAAAAACCAAACCCAACAAATCAAAAATCGAACAGATAAAAACCGAAAACCGAGATTTGATTTTTGATCAGTTTTCCAATGGATGCGGTTCGGTTTTAATTTTTTATTTTCAAAACCGAACTGAGTCGGTTCAGTTTCAATTCACTATAAAACTGAACCGAACCGATTCCACCCCTAATGAATTTGGAGTTAAAACTCTTTCTTTTGCATCTACTTAGTCTTAAATTATTTTTTTAATTTATTTGGAGTTATAAAATAAATTTATTTTTTATTTCAATCTTTCAAAATTTTAATAACAATATTTAGGTGACCACTTTCTGTCGCACCTCTTTTATTTATCTCTCCCTATTTTAATGACCTTTATGATTTAATAATCTAGCAATAATAGAATATATTAATGTGTCAAACAAACTAAATTGATAAATCATGTTTATGAATTAAAAGTGGTGTTTTTAGCATTTTGTAATTTTAATTTATTATTATAAATCAAAATTGGCAGTTTGGATTTCTCTGCAAGTATAAATACAGTCTCCGGCTAAGTCAATGAAAGAGGGAGCGTGAGAGAAAGACTTGAAGGAAGGGCTCAACATTTTGCAGTTGCTGCTCTGCAAGCAAAGAGGAAGAACAGCGAAGCAAAAATGGCGGAGATTGCAATTTCTGTGGCGCTCTTCGGGATCGAGCAAGTTATAAATTTCCTCCGGAAAGAGGGGAAAAAGAAAGGAGAAAACTCCCTGAATCTGCTCGTCGTAGGCTAGATATGATGCTGGCTTGGTTGAAAGACACAGAAATCAGCGAAGGCACATCGGTGCTACAGGAGCAGATCAAACAGGTTCGAGAGGTGGCTTATGACATTGAGGATGAGCTCGAAGAGTTCTTGATTCAAGTCCCTCCTCACTTCCATAGCCACGGAATCTCCCAGTATGCGCACGATTTTGTTCATTTCTTCACTGGTTATAATACTTTCCGCAAATTGTCCGATAACATGGAAAAACTCAACAAAAGTATCGATTCTCTCAATCTTCATAAGCCAGGGACACACGGTAAAGAACTCCCAGGTTCGGCACTCGACCTCTTGAGGACGATGAAATTATAGGTTACAAAGAGCAAAAAAGTTCGGTTCTCCATCAAATTTTGGCAGAAAACTCAAGAACAATTTCTGTTGTCGGCCCCGGAGGTGCAGGTAAAACTACTCTACTAAAGAATGTTATTGAAAATAGTCTTGTTAATGAACGATATAGTCGCCAAGCTTGGATAAAGAAATCCCCTCCATTTATGCCCAATGATGTCATATTAAATATGCCAAGTCAGGCACAAAATGTAACTCGTCCTCAATATGTAGAAGATGCTCTTACTCAATATCTTAGAAATGAGAAATTTTTGGTTATTTTAGATAACATTCGAAGCAAAAGAGATTATGATCAAATCCTAAATAAATTGCCGAAAGGATTACAAGGGAGTAAAATCATAGTAATTACACAGGATTCGAATGTGGGCTCTAGTTGTGTTGAATCTGCAAACCATGTTGTTGAACTGATCAGATTATCTGAGACTGATGCTTGGGAATTGTTTAGGAAAAAGGCTTTTGGAACTGGAGGGACTTGTCCTCCTGATCTAACTGAGTGGGCGGAAAAAATCGTCAGAAAGTGTGATTGTATGCCCTTTGCAGTTGTAGGTGCTGGGCGTTTCATGTCAAAGGAACGGAAAATTCCAGTGGTATGGGAGAAATTTTATAACAGCCTCGGGACAGACACTGGAACCGATTTAGATCTTTGGGTTATCAATCATATTTTGTCGAGAAGTTTCAAGGATCTTCCAAGCCACCTCAAGATTTGTTTCTTGTACTTCAGTATATTTCCCGGGAACTATCCAGTTGAGCGTGGAAGTTTAATTCGCTCCTAGATAGCTGAGGGCTTTGTGACGGTGAAGCCCAGCAAAACTGTGGAGGAGGTTGCAGAGAAATATCTAACTGAGCTCATTCAAAGGTGCTTAGTAAGCATAAGCGAAAAAGAGATCGATGGGAGGGTTAAAACTTGTCGAGTTTCTAATCTTCTCCGCGAATTCATTGTTGCAAAGTCTAAGGAAGAAATCTTTGTAGAAGTTTTGTCTGAATCGAATACGAATTTGGCTGCGAAAGTTCGGCACCTTGCAGTTCATACTATATCTGCAACTTTCTTGGGACAGAGATTGTCGCCTCATTCGGTCTTTGTTTGTGTTTGATAAAAATATTTCTTTTGATACGATTCAAAATCTATGTCAAGAATGTAAGTTTTTAAAAACCATAGATCTGCAAGGTACACATCGGAAGACATTTCCTGAAGCTATTTGTAATCTTGTTCTGTTAAGGCGTTTATCCTTAAAAGGCACTGAGATAAAGGAAATTCCAAACTCCATAAAGAAGCTTGCCCTTTTAGAAACCTTAGATCTGAAGCAAACTCATGTAACCTATCTTCCAAAGGAGATTTCAAAGCTTCAAAACCTTCGGCATCTTCTAGTTTATCGCTATGATGTTCCAGTTTATGTTGTCTACGACAGTGCACAAGGAGTGGAGGTTTCTGCTGGAATCGAGAATTTGATATCATTACAAAAGTTGTCCCTTGTAAACGTTTGTTGGAACAAAAACATTATCAAAAAGTTGGGAGAATTGTTAGAATTGAGGAAGTTGGGTTTGACACATCTCAAACACGAGGATGGAAAGGAATTGTGTTTGTCGATTAAAAAAATGAAGAATCTCTCCACTCTAGATGTTAGAGCATTGAAGGACAAGATTCTTCATTTGGATTCTTTAAGTGATCCCCCTCGGAATCTGCAGCGCCTATATTTGAAAGGGTGTCTAAATGTTGTACTTGTTTGGATTGCTTCGCTCAGCAGTCTGATCAAGATTGGTCTCAAGTGGTCTAAGCTGAAGGCTGATATCAACCCCCTTGAAACCCTTGGAGCTGTGCCTAATCTAATGGAGCTGAATTTGACGGATTTTTACTGCGGGTCTGAGTTAGAATTCAGGGCTGAAAAGTTTAAGAAATTGAAGATTTTGGTGTTGGAGCAGTTGAATAATCTACATACAATGAAAATAGAGTATACAGCCATGGCTCTGCTTGAGAAGTTAACGATTATGAAGTGCAGAAACTTGAAGTTGCTTCCATTAGGCATAGATGGTCTTCCTCACTTGGAAGAACTTCATCTGTACGACATGCCCGGAGAGTTCATCGACAGGCTTCGGAAGGGAAGCCCGGACCATCACATGGTCAAAGATGTTCGAGTCATCAATTCATTCACACTCAGAAACCAATACCCATGGTTCCTAAAGGAAAATCTTTCTTAATTCTTCTCAAACTCAAACGAGACTGTCAGGTGAGCTGCACATCTTTATTTGCTTATCATTCTAATCTTTCACACTATATATTCCATGTCTTAGATCTCTTCCATAACTACTTTTGGGCAGATTGATCATACAACTCTCTACATTATGTTCTTCAGGTTCCTGTTAATCTTTTTCTTTTCAGATGCAGATAGTTGGAACAAAACTTAAAAAGGTACACTTTTTATATGTTTGAATAAAACCGCAGGATTGATTTTATTGTCATGGTTGTATTATTGATTACTTGGGCTCTGTATTATTATTATTTGATGTTTATCATTTTAAGGATGAACCAAATTTCCTTCAAGCTTCTCATTAATGCTTTGGGAAATCACTTTTAGAGCTTAATTTACCAAACATGACTGTTTTTTCTACTCCTAGTTATTTTAAAAGCATAATTGCAGCAATACCGGACTAGCTCTAACTCTACGATAATTTGTACCCACTCGATCTCCATCAACAAATTGTCTCCTTTGAGTCTAGACAAGCACAACCTCAATCTTAAATTTCTGTTTTTGAATATTTTATATTAGTTGGAAATGAAATATTTATTTATAAATTATAATTTTTATAGGGTTATTTTCATCTAATACCTTGAAGTTTCATTTTTTTTCATTTGACACCTTGTACTATTAACAGTTATCAGCGCTCACCTTCCGTTTCCCTGTAGTTAAGCCTATCTCTCAAACTGTCACGCCCTCGTTCCCACAATGCTTAAATGGGCCGAGGGCTCGGGAGAAGGGAGGCTTCAGACAACTTCCCAGTTGCGTGCACCCGGAGAACCTCGCTGATCGGGCCGCACACACGGGCTAGCAGATGGATGGGTCGTGCCATGGGTCAGCAGACGGCTGCACCAAACGACGATGGCTGGGCCATCAGCAGAAGACTACAAGGCTGGGCTGCGAGCCAACCCGAAAGAAGCCCGCCCAGCTAGGAGCCGGGCCGCTGTGCCACTCTGATGGGTCAGAGAGAGCGCGGTCAGCAAATCAGGGAGATCCCTTGATTTGTGGATCGCGTGCACCATGATGGCCCCAATCAAGGCAACACTCATCAATGAGGGCTTGAGGTGGATGACAAGACTTGGCCAATCAAGTTGCACCATCTAAATGGGATGACATAACTCAACCAATGGGATTGATGCATCAACAGAGGTGACACACGCTGGCCAATAGTGTATTTCCACCTCACCATTTCTACGTAACCTTAGTAGTTAAAATTGTGTATAAATACACCATGAGGCACCAGCTTAAGGCATTCAATCCATAATAAAAAGGTGGATTGCTATCCTTGAGAATTGGGGTGTTCCGTAGAGTTTCCTAGGTTCTTTGCAAATATAAAGAGCGGGTTGGGACGGGGTCCCGTAAAGATCGGATTCTTGTGTTGTCAAACAAAAGAAAAAGAGGAGGCTGGTCAAGGAGGGTCTTTGATGCCGGTCACACCTTTCGTCACTCATTACGTAAGGCATCTGACGTCACTCATTACGTAAGGCGAAAAATTGGGTGTGACACAAACTCCTCCGCATCAGCTTGAAGAAGAAGGCGAAGTGTAGTAGCTTGAAGGAGAAGGCGAAGCACGAAGGCGAAGATGGCGACTTGAAGGTGAAGGTGCTCACGAAGGCAAAGCCCAACTCTGCGAAGGCGACCACCAACCGAGCGAAAACCTGCTTTGGGAAGGCGACCCGAGCTCAGGGAAAGCTGATGCAGAGGAGTTTGAGAGATAAACTTGACTACAGGGAAACGGAAGGTGAGGGCTGATAACTGTTAGTAGTACAAGGTGTTACATAAAAAAAAAAAAAGAAACTTCAAGGTATTAGATAAAAAGGTAGTTATAATTGGAGGTATCAGATGAAAATAACCCTATTTCATATAAAAAGTAAATTATATTTTTTTTAAAGGAAAGAAGAAGAAACATGTTCTTCTTCCTTCACGAGAAAAAAGGGCTAGGGCGACGGTGAGAAGGAAGAGTTCGACGTTGATGGTTTTTAAAATTTGACTTCAGATCTGTGTTCACGACGTTCGTAGGAGTAACTTTCGTGAAGGTAGTTTTCTAAATTCTAAGTTTTTTTTATCCGATTTTAGATTTGAAGTTCTAAAAATATTGGCTTCGGATTTGGGCCTAAAAACTCGAATTCGAGGGACAAATCTGGTTTATATCGATAGATTAGACGTTTATCTAAGGTTCTTTGTGATTAGAAATCAAAATCGGACGAAAACGGAGCATTTTCGTCATCGGCTGGTGGCGGTACTGTTCACCGCGGGGGGTACTATTCACATTGGAGTACTGTTCACCGACTGTACTGTTTACGCCGGAATAACTGTTTATCAATTACTAGAAAATTATTCTGATTATGTTTTGAATTGTCCTGGTCGATTTTTAGGTGATTGTTGAGCCTTGGATGGTTGTGAACATGTCGTTTTGACCGTTAGAAATTCTTAGTTGACCGTCGAAATTAAAGGTTCCCAAGTGATTGTTATTGAATCTGGTCAGGACTATGAGGTCCCAGTTGACCTTCGTTTTATCTTGATGACCTTTGAGCTTGCTTCCGGTTTAGGATAATTGTTGTCTACCTGGTTTAGTTCCGTTTTGGACTAGGGGTTATCCTTTAAAACCGTTTTGGATTATAGTCTGATTTAAGGCTTGTTTGTTATCCTTTGGTTGATTGTTGGGATTTTGTTTTCAACCTTGTTATAGGTTCTGGAGATTTTGTGATACGACTTTCACTTCCGATAGCGCATGTTGCTGGCTAGTCGGTAAGAGTATCATGGTTGCCTTTGAAGTAGGGATTTTTATGCTTTATGCATTGCATTTTATCATGGTTTTCAAATTATTATTTTGTGGGTTTCCACATATGAAAATCTGACGGGGACTGTTCGACAGCACGTTTGTTTTTTTTACATATATGTGCGTATGTTTTCTCACGTTTAATTTATCGTACATGGTATTCTGATATTTCGATTCTCTCTATATCCTGTGGATGAATCTTTTTGATAAGAGCATCTTCTACAGCGTGAAGGTAAATTTATTGTACGTTTTAATTTATTTAAAAAGGGGATTTCTTTTGAAATGTCATTGGGTTTTAATCCCTAAAGTGCTAGGGGATTTCCTTGGAAATGTCCTTGGGTTTTAATCCCTAAGTGCAAACTATGTTATAGGATAGCTATATGTGTCGTGTCCTTGGGTTGAAAATCCCTATACCTGATCAGGGTCTTTTGGCTTTTGTGATCGCCTGAGTATCGCCTTTATTAAATTCTGTTATTAAATTTTGTTATTTTATCTGTTGCCTCTTCTCTTAAGACTCATGAGGTGTTGCTTTTGTCACCTTTCTGTAGTATGTATCGGATGCGTTCTTGAGTGACCATCTTTTTTCACTGATGACGTTTTCATACTGAAAATAATGTTGGCATATTTTTACGATATAACTGTTGATGTATACAGCAAATTTTGACTTAGCCACATCGAGGGCCATTGGCCAATTTTAATAAACTGATGAAGAGTTTTCAGTTAAAAATCCATGTACAGTAAAATGAGAAAATTGATATGTTTTTCAAAAGATATGAGAAAAACAATTTTCATGTATTGCATTTAGTATCGATTTCCCTACTGAGTTTGTCACTCACCCCTTCGACTATATTTTTCCCCAGGTTAGGATATAAGTTCGGTGTACTGGATTAGCACGAGTAGTTGTGAGATGGTTCCGGTGTTCCCTGATAGATGGTCCTTGTTCAATCCCTCAGTTATTGGTATATATAGAATTTATTAGAGTTGCTTGTTTTAAATTCATGCACAGTAACTTCATTGTTTTAAGTTTACTATCGTCTCATGTTGATCACTGTGTGGATCCAACCTATGTTATTTGGGTTTGGGTTTATATTTTCATTAAGTCTTCCGCTGTATTCTCATTAAGTTTTATTTCAAATTTATGTACGACTTGGGCTGGATAACCAAGTTCTCTATGAGAATTGGGTCGCCTGACTCGACGGTTCTGTTGGGTTTCCTTTTGAGTCGTGACATGTTATATCTGAGAGTGTCTATCTATCTACATATATAGGAAATGAGAGTACAAAAGGTTGTTATATCTGAGACTGTCATTAACCAATTGATTTCAATCGGCCGCCATTATAATCATCGATCAAAATATAATATTAGCCTGGGATTATTTTAGTAATTTCACATTTAGAATTTTTTTGTTTTTTGCCGAGAATAATATTTTTATTTGTTAGGAAAATATTTTAGAATTATTAAATCTATTATTATATTAAATGAGTGTAAATATGGAAAATTGAATGTGGGAAGGAATTTTTATTTTAATTTAATTTCCAATTAATATAAGAATGAAGTAAATATTTAATTTCCAATTAATGAAATTTAAGAATGAAATAGACAATGTGCCAATTTAAGAATGAAGTAAAGTAGACAATTTGTCAGTGCAGATCAAGTGGTCACAAATTGTCTTAGAGCTAGAGCTAGTCTGGCATCTTCACATCCTGAAGGGTACTTCACGTGTAATGGAAAGCAACTCAGCGCCGACACAACGAAATGGATCGTATAATTTTTAACTTTAAATGTTCAATGTAGTAGCAGAAAATTTTAATAAAAATAAAGTTAATATTTGAATATATTCTTTTTTGAATATTGCATCTATTTTGGCTTTTCTTGGACATGATAAATAGGGGTGTTCACGGTTCGGTTCGATTCAGTTTTGATGTGAAATCAAACCAAACTAGTCGGTTTTGGTTTTAAAATTACAAAACTGGAATCGGTTTTAGAAAAATTAGAACCGAGTCGGTTTCGGTTTTAAAATCTTGGTTCCGGTTTCGGTTTTTTCTTTATTAATTTTTTTTCAAATATTATAATAAAAATTGTATAAAAATTATAAAAACATAATTAATAACAATAAAATTATTCTTCCTCTTCTCTTTTCAAAACAAAATTTTGTCCAAAAAATAGTTATTAGGTCTTTTAGAACTAAAATCACTTCAGAGGCTGAGGCACAAATGACCGAATATGGAACTTCAAAAACAAAAAAACACTATAAATGTATTTATGTGGTTCGGTTTTGGTTTTTCGGTTTTGAAAAACTAAAACCGGTAACTGAACCAAAACACTCGGTTCTTACAAAAGAGAACCTTATTCGGTTTCAATTTTTTTATCGGTTTCGGTTCGGTTTGTCGGTTCGGTTTGGTTTTGAACACTCCTAATGACAAATTGTATGCTAATGACCTTATTTTTAGTTTATTCTTCGAGTTCACTGGAATTTGTTACGTTTTATTGAAGACAGCTCCAATATTGTTATATGTTTTATTTTGCTCTTATATTAAATTGACTTCTTTTTAAAAAGATAAAAGAGGTCGGTTGACTTATTGATAAGAATCGTAATTTGTCTTCATCGTAGTATCAAATAGCATAAAATACACAGTGATAATTATTCAATGTTTCAAAATAATGTTAGGATAAAGAAATTGTTGGTCATGTTATTTGATATATAAATAAAAATAATAATAAAATACACGTTTGATTTTGAACTTAAGAAGTCATTTTGATTGTATGCTAAACTAATTTTTTTTAACAATATGATCCTCAAAGACTCAAACTCTACGTTATAACCAATATGAAACCTGATGTATAGTCCTGCAAATGAATTTATTGTTCTCCCGCTCAAAGAGAAAAGAGAGAGAGAGATTTCTTGGAATAAAATATAATTTTTAGGGACACTTGTGCAGCTTACATATCTTTTTCGACAAAATTGTGATGTTAGAGTGTATATTTTTCACACTGCGAAGTTTGAGGGTTATTTTTCTAAAAATTTAGTTTAAGATATCAGGTAAATTGATTATCGAAGTTGATGATCTATCGTGCACTTTCTTGCTTAAAAAAATAACACCAAAAAATAAAAAAAATATTTACAATTTGAGTATTAAAAGTAAGAAAATTCACAATAAACCAATAAAATAAGTAATGATATTGAATAAGACAATAATCAAAATTGTCTCTTATAATTTCGCTTTACAATTACATTACCACAACTTGACCAATTGATATGGTTGTGTGGATCCGTCTATAATTACAAATATGTGAATATCAATTTTTTATAATAATAATTGGTTTAATTGGGAGAGCTTTTTTTTTTTTAAATATTAATATTTTTTGAAAATAAAATAATGGAGTTTTACAAATAATAATTGTTTGGAAAGACTTCCTAACAAATATTAAATCATTGGAAAAAACCAGCGATAAAGCTTTCTTAAAATACTATTGATCTATTAAAGTCTCAACTATTTGTCTAATTTAAAATTAAATTCCATTTGGACTCTATTTTTATTAATATTAATAATATTTTCATTGGAGGCTAACCTTGCTTGTTGCAAAGCCGGACATGGCTCAGGTCGGGGCCATCTTCTATCGGACCGACTTTGAGGTAGATTAAGGCTCATATTCGTCCTAAATTGAGTGGTATGTGGTCAGAGTTATTGATCTCGAACTCCTGAACTGGCTTGTAAATCTATTATTTTTCTC
The DNA here is from genome assembly GCA_022433065.1 of Begonia loranthoides. NCBI lineage: Eukaryota > Viridiplantae > Streptophyta > Magnoliopsida > Cucurbitales > Begoniaceae > Begonia > Begonia loranthoides. The sequence goes on along the minus strand of CM039477.1, from coordinate 27,731,377 downwards.
TTAGTACAACCCGAGTGGTTTGTCGTTAGGCCTGGCCGCCAACGTTGAACCTCTAGGAAAAAATGTGCATTATGGAAACTCAAGTCCTGATCCACACATAGTTGTGGACCATGAAATTGAAGGAGGGTTTATTGATTAAGTAGAATAATTGGGATGATAATTGAATCAAATAATATACATTGTATACATCGTAGACTGACATCATCATATTGACGTAAGCAAAGGAAGAACCATTCAACAGGGCAAGTGACATTCTAAGTTCTTGTCAATTCAATTTTATTTTTGTTAAATAAATGGATGAAATAGATGATGATTTCGAAAAATTCATCGAATACCCGTAAAATATTTAATGAATTTTTACACAAAAATGTTTGTTTTCGACCAAATTTCGGTTGTACGATGAGTCGCACGTAATGAAATTAGCGGATCGTTATTTTCTAGTTTCTTAAGAAGAATATATTGTAGTCTATTTGTTACCTGTAGTTGGAATGAAGGGGACATTTGGTGAATACCCACTACTAATTAATCTAAACCATGATTGATTATGCATACCTATTTCAATGTTATAATACTATAGAGAGAGAGAAGATAGAGAGAGATTTTGTAATTATAGTTGAAAAAGGTTAAATTTATTCTCTAATTCTTAATGTAAATTTTATTTTTGATGTGTCACTTATTAATTGATACGAATAATATCTTATTTTAGCTACTTATTAATGTTTTAAGGGTAATTATCAATTTAGCTCCTGAAGTTTGGGAATCATTTCAATTGACGCTCTAAACTTTAAATTTTCAAATCTGACACCTCAAACTTTGAGATATTATCATCCAATACTCTCACTGTTATTAATTCGTTAAAATAAGGAGTGTGGGATGTGCATGGAGTTGGAAATATATTTCAGCGACTACTAATATCAAATTTTAGTCATTGACGATACATATGAGAGCTCTGAAACTGAGTCTCTAGTTGAAGAGTCGTTCGTAACAAATGATGTTTCTAAGACAAAAAATGATTCTTAAACTAAGAAAAACGATGAACGAATTTGAAAGCTGAAGAGTGATATTGTTCTCCAACTCCACGTGTATCTCATGCCCTTATTTTAACGAATTGATAACGGTGATGATATTTGACGATAACATCTCAAACTTTGAGGTGACAGATTTGAAAATTTAAAGTTTAAGGTGTTAACTGATGATAATTAAAATTGATAATTTAAATTTCAAAACTTTAGGAATAAAATTGATAATTACCATTGTTTTAAAGTTTTAAGAAAGTAAAATTATAGACTTATAATACTAATATCTTCCAACATTGAGCACAAACTGGAATTATTTTAAAGGACTTTAAAAAGGTACGGTAAGAAGATAAAAATTCACACGAGCACAAAGAAACAAAATCAGAATTTGAAAAGACGATGGCGCCGCCGGATCACATGATGATGCACGATGGGTCGGCGTCGCGTACGGGGTAGCACTCGTACAAATAGGGTGGATAGGGTAGTGGAGGATACTGGATGAAGGCAGGTTGACAGGGTTGAGGTTTGTTATCTGGTGGAGGTGGAGGTTTGGTCTCTTTAACTGGTGGAGGTTTGATTTCTTCAACGGTGACGACGTCGGCATCTCCGACCTTCTTCCTCAACTTTTTGAGCAACCATTCAGCGTCAATGTGTTCTCCGACCACCACCACTTTATCTCTCTCCGGCCCTTCTATGGCGACGGATATCAAACCTGTTGAAAAAAGTTCAGAAAACTGCAAGCGAATCCCAGTATTATTATACCATTTTTACGCTCACCTTTGATGGGCGAGACAGTCTGCAAGGCCTTGCTTCTGCATTTTTCGCACGTCATCGACACCTTCACCACTATTTTTTGCTGCAAAAACAAGAAGAAATTAGCATCTTCATCATATTTAGCTGCGATATCTGTTTGTTTCCCAAGAAAATTGATGTGAAGATGGGAAGAAATCCACACACCCACCTTCATAATCAAAAACAAGGATCGAATGGCTACTTTGATATGAAAAAAGCTATGGTTGAAGACTGGTGGACGTCTTATATCTTGCTATCTATCTATGTATATATATAGGAAATGTCAGAGAGAGTTTTGATGGGTTTCGGTCCACACTTGGTAGACTTGATTAACCAATTGATTTCAATAGGAGTGACTTGAAAATTGGAGGGGACAATAATTAGTCTAAGTTCAAAGTAGACGATTCGTCAGTACAGATCAAGTGGTTACAAATTGTCCTAGAGTTAGAGATCAAGTGGTATTTTCACATTTATCAAGGGGACTGAGAAGCAACCTAACACCAGAACGGACTGTATCATCCAATCTTTAACTTAAAATGTCCAATGTAATAGCAGAAAACTTTAATAAAAATAAAGTTATGACCTAAAATAATTTGGTTAAATTTTAAGTCCAAAAGTCTAATGAAATTAAATAGTCAAATATATCTAAATATAAACTCGAACAATCAAGAATTTAAAATAATTAAGAATGTTATCAAGAATATTTAATAATTATGGAATTGATTATTATTTAGGAAAGGGTTGGAATTATTGGTGGTGATGAAGAAAACAAAAGGGGAATAATAAAAGAGAGAAAGCGTGAAGAGGTGAAGGGGCGGCGGGTTATATGGAAACGGGGAAGGAAAATGCTGAGAAAAGGGAAGAAGGGAGAAGCGACCCCCTCCCACGGCCGAGAGCCTCTTCTCGAAGGAGAGCGACCGACAAGCGTTTGATGGTGCCGTTGTACGCGGGCGAGCGAGAACCCATTTGACCTGTTGAGCTGCTGAACCGCGAGGTAAGTCGGGAAAACGTCCCAGTCCGTGGGAGCGAGCAAAGATGTGTGCTCGCTGTAAGGATTTAGTCAAATAAATCTAAGCTTTTCACGGGGATGTTTGTTGAAGAATGGGTCTTCTTGTTAAAAGTGGGTTTCCTTATTTTTCGTTTTGTTTGTTTCGCTTTGTACGACTATTTACATAGCCTAGAACAATTTTCCAGTTTGAATAAGGAAATTATCTTTCAGAATTTTGCTCTATTTTTTTTTATTCCTCTTTTTCAATTGGTATCAGAGCCATTCAAGAGGCGTATTAGAAGCTGCAGTCTTCTTAGAAGATAGTGGACAAAGCATGGCAACAAAGGGTACTTTTGTTCAACCAGCAGTACCAAAATTTGATGGTCACTATAATCATTAGGCGATGCTCATGAAGAATTTCCTTCGATCAAAGGAGTATTGGGGTGTGATAGAAAATTGAGTTTCTGCAACAGCAAAAGGTGTGACTTTGACTGATGCACAAAAAAAAACTTATGAAGAGCAATATTTGAAGGATCTTAAAGCCAAAAACTATCTATTTCAAGCATTGGATTGTTCTATTTTGGAAACAATCATCAATAAAGACACATCAAAGCATATTTGGGATTCCATGAAGAAGAAATATCAAGGAACATCACGAGTAAAGCGTGCCAACTTGCAAGTATTACGGAAGGAGTATGAAATTCTCCACATGAAGGAATGAGAATCTGCAAACGAATATATTGCTCGTGTTCTTGTTATTACTAGCAAGATGAAGGCGAATGGTGAAGATTTGAAAGATTTTGTTGTTATGGAGAAGATCCTAAGATCAATGACATCAAAATTCAATTATGTTGTGTGTTCTATTGAAAAATCTAAAAATACTAGCACTGTATCGTTGGATGAATTGCAAAGCAGCTTACTGGTCCATGAACAACGCATGAGCAATATTGTAGAAGAAGAACATGCTCTAAATGTAACTCATGGAAGAAACCAATATGTAGGACGGGGAAGAGGTCGTGGGAATTTTAGAGGCAGAGGCCATGGAAGAAACAAACCAAGCTTTGACCAAGCAACCATAGAATGTTACTCTTGTCACAATCTTGGGCATTTTCAATGGGAATGTCCAACTGGAAAGAAAGGAGTGGCAAATTTTGCAGAAAGCCAAGAGGAAAGTCAGGAGCAAATGTTGTTAATGGCTTATGTGGAAGAAGAGGAGCAACATAAAATAGACACATGGTTTCTTGACTCTGGATGCAGTAATCATATGTGTGGGAAAAGAGAGATGTTTTTAGATTTTGATGACAAATTCTCTGAATCAGTAAAGCTGGACAATAATTCCAAGATACTTGTCAGCAGGAAGGGTAATATTCGGCTGAAAATTAATGGAGTTATTAGCGTCATCTCAGAAGTTTTCTATGTCCCAGATCTAAAGAACAACTTGCTAAGTCTTGGACAATTACAAGAAAAAGGGCTGAATATTTTGTTTCAACACAAGCAATGCAAAATATATCATCCCAACAAAGGTCTAATAATAAAAGCAAATATGTCTGGGAATCGCATGTTTATTCTGCATGCTATATCTTTGTCCATTTAAGCAACTTGCTTTAACATAGCTACAGAAGATGTATCGAAGCTCTGGCATTGCAGGTTTGGACATTTGAGTTTTAAAGGTTTGCAAACTTTGCAGCAGAAACAAATGGTAAATGGTTTGCCATTATTAAAGAAATCTGTTTCCAATAAAAAGTTCTTGGAGAGCTTCTCAAATCTTGCAGCTTGTTCATACTGATATTTGTGGGCCAATTAAGCCAACTTCAAATAGTAACAAAAGGTATTTAATTACTTTTACTGATGATTATAGTCGAATAACGTGGGTGTATTTTACAGCAGAAAAATCAGAAGCTTTTGATGTTTTTAAAAGTTTCAAGATATATGTTGAGAAACAAACCGACGTGTCTCTCAAAGGTCTGCGTACAGATCGTGGAGGAGAATTTACATCCTAAGAATTTAACAAATTTTGTGATGAACATGACATACAAAGGCAATTAATAGCTGCATATTCACCGCAACAGAATGGAGTTGCATAACGGAAAAATCACACCATTATGAATCTGGTTCATAGCATGTTATCTGGAAAACAGGTGCCTAATATGGTCTTGCCAGAACCTGTAAATTGGGCATTGCATATTTTAAATCGCAGCCCAACTTTGACAGTAAAAGACATGACGCATGAAGAAGCTTGGAGTGGAGTAAAGCCGTCGGTTCATTGTTTCAGAATTTTTGGCAGCATATGTCACGTTCATGTTCCTGATAGCACAAGAACTAAACTGGATGGGAAAAGTTTAATGTGTGTTTTTCTTGGCATTAGTGAAGAATCAAAGGCATACAGGCTTTTTGATCCTGTCTCACAGAAGATTATAGTGAGTAGAGATGTAGTATTTGAAGAAAATGAAAAATGGGAATGAGATAAGCAGTACGAAGCACACATTTTGTTTGAGCTGGAATGGGAAGAAAATGAAAACAAAGTAGTTGAAGAACCATGCAGAGAAGAAAATATTGTTGATGCACAAGAGAATCTTGCACCAAATCAAGAGATTGCCTCTGACTGTCCTACACTAGAGCATCCTACTCTTGGTTCAATTCCTCCTTGTGTTTCTCCTACCTAGATTGAAGGGAGAAATAGGAAGAAATCAATTTGGTTGAAAGATTATGTCACTGGTGAAGATTTGTCTGACGAAGAAGAAATGTTTCTTGCTATGTATGCAGTCTCTGCTAATCCTCTTACCTATGAAGAAGTTGTAAGAAATAAAAAATGAAGAAAAGCCATGGATGTTGAGATGGAGGCAATTAAAAAAAATAGTACATGGGAGTTAATCGATCTACCTGAAGGAGCCAAAACAGTTGGCGTTAAGTGGGTTTACAAGACCAAACTTAATGAAAAAGGAGAAGTAGATAAGTACAAAGCAAGAATGGTAGTAAAAGGGTATGCTCAACAATATGGAATAGATTACACTGAAGTATTTTCTCCCGTGGCTCGTATGGAGACTGTTCTATTGGTAATTGCTTTTGCTGCTCAAAAAGGATGGCCTATTCATCAGTTAGATGTGAAGTCTGCATTTTTACAAGGAGAATTACTTGAAGATGTTTTTGTCGACCAACCTTGTGGTTATATTCAAGAGGGAAAGGAGGAGAAGGTATACAAGTTGAGGAAAGCATTTTATGGACTTAAACAAGCTCCACGTGCTTGGTACAACTGTATTGAAGCATATTTCGCAAAGGAAGGTTTTCAGAAATGTGATTACGAGCATACTCTCTTCGTCAAAATCAATAAAGGCAGCATGTTAATTGTAAGTTATATGTTGATGATCTTCTTTTCACTGGAAAGGATGAGTTAATGTTTGCTGAATTTAAAAACTCAATGAAGCATGAGTTTGATATGACTGATCTTGGCAAAATGAAGTATTTTCTTGGTCTTGAAATTCTACAAACTTGGGATGGCGTCTTCATTAGTAAAAGAAAATATGCTCAGGACATACTAAAACGTTTTAAAATGGATCAAAGCAATTTGGTTCAAACTCCAATTGTCCTTGGTTTCAAGCTTTTCAAGGATGAAGGAGGAAGTAAGATAGACAAAACTTATTTCAAACAAATTATGGGATCTCTCATGTATCTCACAGCGACTCATCTAGACATGTTCTTTGCAGTAAGTCTTTTAAGCAGGTACATGGATAATCCCACTAAGCTTCACTTACAGCTAGCAAAAAGTGTATTCAGATATTTGCAGGGAACAATTAAGTATGGTATTTTCTACAAGAAGGGAGGAAGTGATGAACTTATAGCCTATACTGACAGTGATTATGCCGGTGACATGGATGACAGAAAAAGTACATCAGGATGTGTTTTCCTTATAGGTTCAGGAGTTGTATCATGGTCTTCTAAAAAACAACCAATCGTAAGTTTGTCTTCCACGGAGGCAGAATTTATAGCTGCAACATATTGTGCTTGTCAAGCTATTTGGTTAAAAAGGGTGCTTAGATCACTTGATCAGACTCAACGAGAAAAAATTACTATTTATTGTGATAGTAGTTCTGCTATTAAACTTTCAAGAAATCCAGTAATGCATGGTCGCAGTAAGCATATTGATATTCGTTTTCATTTTCTTCGAGAGCTCACCCAGGAAGGTACTGTAGAGTTGGTTCACTGCAAGACTTTTGAGCAAATAGCTAATGTGATGATAAAACCTCTCAAACTAGATGTTTTTCTGAAGCTGCGTGCGATGCTAGGAGTCTGTGATGGGAATAATTGAAACTACATACTTTCAGTTTTTAGTTTAAGGGAGGATGTAAGGATTTAGTCAAATAAATCTCAGCTTTTCACAGGGATGTTTGCTGAAGAATGGGTCTTCTTGTTAAAAGTGGGTTTCCTTATTTTTCGTTTTGTTTGTTTCGCTTTGTACGACTATTTACATAGCCCAGAACAATTTTCCAATTTGAATAAGGAAATTATCTTTCAGAATTTTGCTATGTTTTTTTATTCCTCTTTTTCACTCGCGACCTACGATTTTCGCAGTCCCTAACCGAGGGCTTATGGGACGGAAATCTTATGAAGCAGGGAGAGGGGAGCTGTGGTGAACCGTTGGCGAGCAGAGCTGCGAAGGTGGATTCCGCTAATTGCTCCATCGTTATGGAGCCGAGGTAAGTATTGCTGAATGTGTTTTGGCCTTATTGGCCCTGCAATGCAAGGTATAGGTGGGGGTTTTCCTGCATTTCTTTTGCTGATGATAGTGCTCTGTCGATTGGGTTATTTTATTCCACCCGATAGACATTTTTTAGAAACGTTGTTATGCTAGTTTAGGTCTGTTCTTAGGGTTGGTTTCTGCCGAGAGATGAGTTTGAAAAATAATGTTACGCTGAGTTAGTTTATTGTTGAGAGATATGCTCTATTAATTTGAGTTTGGTTATGTAGTTTTGGATACTGATGAGGATTTTATTATGTCAATTGGGTTATGCCAAGCTTGTTCTATTTTATGGATAATTTACCCTAGGGATTGACTTTTTTGTTGAATTAGTTTGGTCCTTGAATCTGGTTACTGCCCACGGGACATTTGTGAATATTTATGCTCTATTGATTAGGATTTGCTCTATTAGCTTACGGCCTTAACGGATAATGTTGAGGATGGTTGTTTGTTAAGCTGATGTTGTTATTTATTTTACTTGCTACTTTGATGGATAGAATTAGGATATCTTACTGCTTATAAGGTATCTGTGAGTCCAAATGTACACTAGGGATATGTAGTGGGTTTCTCTATTATTTGGGATGACGAGGATTGATGTTATAGGCTATGTTGATGTTGTTTTGTCATTGGAGAATCATGTTATTGACTTTCTTTAATTGTTGAGCATATGAAGGATTTGTTGTTGCTAGGATTTGATTGTTGCATGTTATGTGGAACTGTTACTGCTGCATTTCTGTATGTTAATGCATGGGTCCGCATTAAGAAAGATAAAATGTATGTAAATGGGTAAGGTGGTCAGGTTGTCCCTCGGAGGGGGGGACCAGTGAGGCATTAGCCCGTTAGCTGGTTTTCGGCGCAACCGAAAACTGACAGGCATAAGGGCCGCCTAGGTCACAGTGCATTGAATTGCACGCAACTAACTGAGGGCTCCCAAAAATGGTGGAGTCTGTCTTCACAAGGGCTGAAGACTCTTCGAAAATAGAGAGAAACGTAGTGTGTGCTCCACTGTCAAGCCTATTGATACCCAAAAATATCAACACGAAAGAAAGATGAAGAACGAGAACGAGAGAGGTACGTAAATAATGACTGAGGATAGGCTCCCCAAAAAGGGTGGGTCAGTGGGACATTAGCCCGTTAGCTTGTTTTTTGTGCAATCCAGAAAGTGACAAGCACAAGGGTCGCCCAGGGTCGCAGTGCATTGAATTGCACGCAACTAACAGAGGGCTCCCAAAAAGAGTGGAGTCTGTCTTCACAAGGGCCAAAGACTCTCCCAAAAAAGGTGGAGAAATGTAGTGTGTACCTACTGTTATGCCTACTCATAACCGAAAAGTAAAAGAAAAATTAAAGAAAAGAAAAGGGAAACAAAGACAAGAAAAGAAAAGAGAAGAAAACAAGTGTTACGTCATGTCATGTTCACGGTCACATGCAATACTTGTCAAGTCTTAGACTTATAGATAAACTTTGCATTGTAGGTACAGGTACTACAAAAGAAATGGAAAATGCGAAATCACGTTGAGGGAGCTTGCTCATGATGAAGACTTGGCAGTTGTTGGATAATTTGACAGTTTATTTTAATATTTTATAGAATGAATATTTTATACGAAATTTGTAAAGGACTGTTATTAATTGAGTTTTGGAAAGAAATGTATTTTAATTTAATAAAGTCTTCTGCTGCAAATATTTTATAAATCCATGGCTTACTAGTTGGTTTTAAAGTATAGTTTTATTGCAAAGAATTTAAGTAACATTGTTTTAGTATGACAGTTTTAAAGAAAAAACAATATATCACGATAATTTACTACAAAATAATATTTTCAAAAATGGGACGTTACATAAACATTCGAAAGAAAAATTATAAGATTATGAAATAACTCGCTAAGTCTGCACTTACATTGGCCACTGATGTTCTTCTTGACTAAAACTTGAAAGAAGTAAATCATTTGAGGTGAGTTGACTAAACTCAATAGAAGAGAAATTTTATATTCAACATATGAGTGAGAAAAATATATAACTATGTTATTACAAAACATTTTATAAAACTTAGTTCAAAATTTACAATATGACAAGTGTATAAATAATCCACTATAATGTAGTACATATATAAAATAGATCTCTACTGTTAAACAATAAAAACTCAGTGAAAATGGAGTTATTCACGTATTCCTAGCATATTATATCAACAGCAATAACATAAATAAATAATAGTGATACTTATATGATCGCAATAGTCATAACTATAATACCTCGATTTTTCGTAACGGAATTAAATAAAAGTAATTGAGAAATTAATTGGGCGTAATTGGATAATTGAAGAATTATTTGATGATAAATTTAATTGGGGATAATTTGATAATTATTGAGGATTTATTTGATGAAAAATTTATTTGGGAAACCGAATCAAAAAATTTAAATTGGATAATAATTATCATCGTAAAGCAATATTATGAATAAAATGAGAATTGGAAATGAGTTGAAAATAATTTAATTAAATGAAAGTAAATTATTAAATGGAGAGTTTAATTAAATAAGTGGAGATTTGTTAAATAAAGGAATTTAAGAAGAAAAGAAAAAGAAGAAAAAAAGGGTAATGGGTGGATGTGAACGGATTCGGTTTATACTGGTTTGGTCTGGTTTGGTGGTTCGGTCTGGAAATGAATATTGGCCCACGATATTTTGGAGAGGAGAAAAAGGGGTATTCTTAAGAGAAAGAAAAGAGGGGATTAAGGGAAAGAGACCGATGGGGGAGAAGAGAAATATTGTAAAAGGAGAAATATTTATCATCGATTTCGTTCTTTCTCGTCCGAGGTAAATTTGAGATTTAGTTTCCTTTTCTTCTTTTTCCATGGCAACTGTTTAGTGAATGACGTTTATTTAGGGTACTGATTGTAGTCTTCATTGTTTGGTGTTTGATTTCAGCGACGCATTGACAAAGTGAAGTCCTCAGGTAAAGGATTAAGGTTCAAATTTTTGGTTTCTATTCGAGGATTTGGTAAATTCTGGATTTTTATTGTTGATTCTGGTGATATGGTTTTAGCACTATAAATTGTGGGTATTCTGGCCGAAAGAATAGCTATTAATTCCAATTGTTATCTTCATAAAGGTTTTTGACAGGAACGATTAGACCTCATCTACTAGCAATATTTAGAATTGTCGAAGTGGTCACGAGAAGTGTGACTGAACTTTGTACGTGAACAGATATAGGGTCCGCGACCCATTTCTGCTCATAGACTGTTCTGTCCAAACATAACAGCCTATAGGCCATAACCCATAATGTTGGACAGGTCCATATTATTTTGGTCAAAACCACGTACAATTTCAGATTGAATTGAAATTGTTACACTCAAACTTTATACCTGATTATTTTAGGGTCGTCTGGGGCTGTTCTAAATTTTATTGGAGGGGTTGGGTTTTCGACTTTAGGTCATATTCATGTACCTGAAAATTTTAAATAATAATTTTTAAATTCATATTCTAATTTTTAATAACTTATTATTATGGTTAGGTCTCAAGATTTAGAAAATTGTTGGATTTGTCTACTGTTGAACAACATTGAGCTCATTCAATTGGGCCTTGGTATTGGTTGGCTCAAACCCAAGGTAGAGGATTATTTTATATTTAACGCACTTCAATTCCTAAATTGTATGTGCTCATTTAAATTGAACATGTTATATTTAATATTCCGTTCAATTTCATTTATCCTTGCATTTATTTATTTTTATTGTTCAAAATGGGTAATAGGATAGTTGTATGTGCCTTGTCCTTGAGTTTTGAATCCCTAAACTTGATCAGGGTCCTTTTTGGCTATTTGCGATCGCCTGAGTATCGCCGTTATTCAATTTTGTTATTTAATTTATTGCTCATTAGCATATCTTTTTATGTTAATCTGTTAATTGAAGTAACTGAAAAGCATGCTAAATTCATATGACATAAAAATTAAATATAAGATAAATTCCTACTGAGTTTTGTCAATTCACCCCAATCTCACTTCATTTTTTAGGAACTACTCAGGGTAGTCCCTCATTGCAAATCTCGGGAGTAGAGATTTAAAATTTTCCTTGTATAATTTATTTCACCTAATTTGTATAGGTACTTGAAATATTTTAGCAGAGTTTGTACCCTAATTTTGTTTTATGTTATTTCTGCCAAGTTTTAGATTCTGATATATTGTATTATATTATTGTTACTTTTGGACCTATTTTCTTTGAGGCCTAGATTGTAATAAAATTTTAAGTCTTCTACTGCTATTTATTGGATTTAAGTGATGGTTAGATGATTCGGTCCTTTTGAGCCAGATCGTTCCATGTTCTGTCTCGGGTCCCCTTTGCGGCATGACAAATAAATTATGTTTAGACCAATTTCAAAATTTTCAAGTTCTGTTTTGATGTTGATTTCATATCTTAGTAAACTCTACACAAACTTTAAAATTTTCAATCAAACTCAAATTCGACAGATAGTTGTTGAAACGAAAACAAAATTTATCTAAAAGACGTACGGATTTTCCAAGCTTTCGAGTCTCAAATTGTAGCATTTCAACCCGAATTACATAATACAAAACTTAAATCAAATTGATTGTTAAAACTTTGATTTTTTTCTCCAAAAAGTTTCATCATAGAGGAAGTATTTCACTTACCAAAGAAATTACCACACGCAATTCCGACCTTCGACAAAGGCTTCATCTTCTGATGATGATTTCTCTCTTGAAAATTTCTCAAGGCTTTTGAATGGTGCAACCTTAAGGGAGAATTTTTCTTAAATGGCAAAATTTGGGAGAATTAACTTTAGTAACTTTAATTAATTATTTAACTAAAATTAATTACCTCAAATTAATTTAACTAAAATTTTGAACTATAGAAGAAAAAAAAAACGACACCGACCTCACGCTCATGTTTCTCGATAAAATCCGTCGATGATAACACTGTAGTTTTGTTAATATCAAGGGCTATCGAACGAAAATGTTCAAAGTAGCAATAATGAACAACTCAAAATGACGAAAAGTTGATCTAATCGATGATGAAAGAAGTCAATAATAGGGAGAAGTGTCCTCGGTTCGGCGATAGGAATGAACAGCCATGATATAATAAACAACTTGAATTTAATAAATCAAGACTCAATTATTTGGTGGGATCATGTGAAATAAGCATGCACATGATGCAATTACTATTAACTTTACATTTATTCAGTTCAACCACCACCCACTTTCAATCAACTCTGCTCATAGATGTTGTTGAACTGGATTATCCTGCTCATGAGTTCAACTGGATTATTTTTCATTTTATGTCTTCACACCGTCTTTAATTTTCTCCAATTAAAAATATTGGCCAAATGATGTTCTTCTTCACTGAAACTTGAAACATTTGATATGAGTTGAATGAAATAGATCTCTACTCTCAAATAATAAAAGCACAGTGAAAATGAAATTACTCACAGATTCTGACAATATCAAGTCAACGACAGTAACATAAATAAATAATAGCGATACTTATACGATCGCAACAGTCACAACGACCCTGATCAGGTTTAAGGTTTTGCATCGAGAAACATAACACATAAAGTTGTTTCATTATTCTATTTAATAATAACAAACAAATATATCCTACAACGGTTGAATGTGCATAACGAAAGCAGGATCCCGACATGGGCTAATCAAACTTGATCCACATTACCAAGATGGTTTAATAAAAATGATATGCATGCTTAAATATAAACATATCCAGAGAAAATACATACATACTACGAAAACCGACGAGCCGTAAAAAGAATGGACATATCATGTCACAGAAAACATGTTTCAAAATAAAGCATTTAAAAACAATGTACTATTGAATATAAAAATAAATCTTTACCTCAAATCAGTCTAGCAAAGCCAAGCTTAATTATCCAAAATTCAAAAAAGTTCAAAACTCAGAATCAAATCTTAGAAACTACCATTATATGTGTCAATTAGTATATTTTTCTAGACTTTCAAACATTTGTTATAACCCATAACCAATATAATAATCAATTCGAGAAATTAATAAAAATATTTCAACAAAAACTCAATCCTTGACCGATCTTGAAGATTAATCAACTGGGTTTCACAAATTATAGTGTCTGTCTGACTTTAATATCTAAAAAGAATAGAATATCTAAGTCCAAACTTTGCACGAAACTCTAAAAATCCAAAGTCATTAGAAAACGGGTTGAGATTAGTTTGTTTGACACATTAATATTGTCACGATCCAAATGAGACCTGCGACAGAACGAAGAACGATCTGATTCAAAGACCGAATCATCCAACCCTTCTCTTAATTCAAAATTTATAAACAGCAAAAATATAATTAAAATCAAACTTACAAGCCAAGCCCAATTAAAATAGGTCCATCAGTGACTTTCAAATAACGTGAATTTATAAAGTCTAAAGAGCAACAACTAAAAGTTTAATCGAATTAAAACTAAGTGCAAACCTTATTAAAGAAATAATTATATCTAGAAATTAGAAAATAACTTGAGTGGGATGAATTTCTGAATTTCTACTCTTGAGGTGGAATTTGGGTACAAAATTGATTAATTCCTGAAAAACAATAAAGTCAATTGGGGTGAGTCGACTAAACTCAGTGGGGAATTATTTTATATTCAACGTTTATGTCACATAAATTAATATGTTTTTCAGGTAATTAAATTTAATATATTAACAGATGCTGATGAGCAATAAATTTAATAACAAAATTAAACAAAAGGTGATACTCAGGCGATCGCAAATAGTCAAAAAGACCCTGATCAGGTTTAGGGTTTTGCGCCCAGAGACACGACACATACAGCTGTCCCATTACTCTAGTTAACAATAAAAATAAATAAATGTAAATTAAATGTAAATGAACAAAATTAAATGTGACATGCTCGAATTAAATTGAATATTTATATTTTTGGAATTTAAAGTACGTTAATTATAAAATAACCCCTACCTCGAAATTGGGTCAATCCATGCTAAGCCCAATCCAAAACAATCACTTAGGTCCAATAGTAATACACCCAATACCTCTTAATTTGGGAAACCTAATCATAAAAAAATAATTTTAAGAATAATTAATATTAAAATTTATTTATTTTAATTTTGTTAAAATTGTTTTTCCTACAAGTTGGCTCAGTTAGAGGCTCCATTTCCATAATCCAATTTGAAGACCCAAATGTGGAGCCCAATTTGAAGGCCCAATTTGGAGGCCAAATTTTGATGGCCCAAAATGTTTGATCCATAGTAAAGTTTAGATTTGCCCAAAGAAATAATTAAATAAAGCCCAAAATGTATAGCCCAAAAATCCAAATTAGCAATTGTGGCCCAACAATTTAGTCTATTTGAAGATTGCCTCCTAGTTTCCAACCAAGGGCGTTCCGGTCACAGTCGTGCGTTCCACGACGACCTCCAGCATGAACCAACATCAGACGGAGGCTGCGAGTTTACAACTGAAACTCTCCTCCAAAGTTAATCCAGAGGCTTCAGAAAAGTAAAGAAGCGATTTTTGTATACCTTGTAAAGTTCTTGTCTTGCCAAAATTTTGCTGAATTTAGACGCTCAACTAATCCTTAAAATTGCAACCTTTAGAAAAACTCATGATCATTAGAGTAAATTTTTGTGAATAACAGAACACAACTTGAAGAAGAACACTTAAACTCACTTGAAAATCTTACACCGTCCGAAGCGTTGAATAACCAAAATAAATCCAAATCGTCAACCTTTGAAGAAATCAGTCAGCTCACTTATATTTTTCGACAAAATTTTGATGTTAAGAGTGTATATTTTTCACACTACAAGGTTGGAGGGTTGTTGTTCTAAAAATTCCGTTCAATATATCAGTTAAATTGATTTTCTAAGTTTGAACACTTATTATGTGTTTTCTTACTAAAAAAATAACACAAAAATATACAAAATGTAACGTTCCTCAGTGCTCCCAGTACAATATTATCCACTTTGGGCCGAAGCTGGAAGGTTTTTGTTCTTGAGTTTAGCCCAAAACGCGTTTGTACTAAGTAGGAAGGAAATTTGTGCTTATAAATCATGCATTTTCTACTCTTCTAAGCGATGAGAGATTGTGTCCATTGATACGAGCTGGACTCACACCTGAGCCTTTTCTGACCTTCCTAGGGCTGGACGCCACACAAAAAATATTTACAATTTGAGTATTCAAAGTGAGAAAACCAAAGTGGGGTAGGTTGTTGGCCGTCGACATTGAACCTCTAGAACAAACCGACATTCACTAATGAAAAACCCGTGGTCATGGAAATACAAGTCCCAACTTGGCCACACCTAGTAGAATAATTGAAGGAGGGTTTGTTGATTAAGGGGAATAATTGGGATGATAATGGATCCAAATATTGTATACATTCTAGAGTGACATCATAATATTGAGGTAAGCAAAGGAAGAACCATTCAACAAGGCAAGTGACATTCTAAGATCTAAATTTTAAAATTTCAAATCTGACATTAGGGGTGGGCAAATCGATTCTTAGTTCTGGTTCGAAGCTCTTGAAACCAACCGTTCGGTTCTCGATTCCGAGAGTAAGGAACCGGAACCGTAAGGAACAGAATCTAGAACCGTAATCGAGCCTCAGTTCTGATTTGATTCTGGTCGATTCCGATTCCCATCGTGAGAAAAACCAATTTCAGAAAGTCGTAAATCTCCAAATGCAAATTTCTATTTTGAACTCATCAACAAAATCCATGCATTTTGAAACTGCTTTGAAATAAGTTATTTCTGCGACAACAAATACCAAAATTTAGCCATTAACAATACATATGAGAACTCTGAAACTAAATATTAAGTTAATGAGTCGTTCTTAGAAAATAGTGTTTCTGAGGCATAAAAGAATTTTGAAACTAAAGAAAATGAAAGAACTTGCAAGCTGAAGAGTGATTTTGTTCCTCAATGTCATGTGCATCCACTACCTCTATTTTAATGAATTGATAATGGTAAAAGTATTGGACAATAGGATCTCAAGCTTTGAGGTGACACATTTGATAATTTAAAATTTAAAGTTTAAATTGAAGGAATCTCAAAACTTCACAAGTGCAATTGATTATAGACGTTGTTTTAAAGTTTAGTGTTCTAAAAAAGTAAAATTATAAATAGTGTAAAATTAGAAGATAAAATTAAAGATACCACAAAATACTAATCTCTTCCAACATTGAGTACAAACTGGAATTATTGAAAAGGACTTTACAAAGGTACGGCCATAGAAGGGCCGGCGAGAGATAGAGTGGTGGTGGTCGGAGAAGACATTGACGCTGCCTGGTTGCTCAACGAGTTGAGGAAGAAGGTAGGAGATGCCGACATCGCCACCGTTGAAGAAATCAAACCTCCACCAGTTAAAGACACCAAACCTTACTAATCTCTTCCAACACTCAGCACAAACTGGAATTATTGAAAAGGACTTTAGAAAGATACGGTAAGAAGATAAAATTTCACATGAGCACAAAGAAAAAAAAAATCAGAATTTGAAACGACGATGGCTCCGCCAGATCACCGGATGATGCACCATGGGTCGCCGTCGCGTACGGGGTAGTACTGGTCCAAATAGAGTGGATAGGGTTGTGGAGAATACTGGATGATGGCATGTTGACCGTTTTGAGGTTTTTTCTGTGGTGGAGGTGGAGGTTTGGTCTCTTTAACTGGTGGAGGTTTGATTTCTTCAACGGTGACGATGTCGGCATCTCCGACCTTCTTCCTCAACTTGTTCAGCAACCGTTCAGCGTCAATGAATTCTCCGACCACCACCACTCCGTCTCTCGTCAGCCCTTCTATGGCGACGGGGATCAAACCTGTTGAAGAAAGTTCAGAAAACTGCAACAAGCGAATCCCAGTATTATTATTACTCCATTTTAAAGCTCACCTTTGATGGGCGAGACAGTCTGCAAGGCCTTGCTTCTGCGAAAACAAGAAGAAATTAGCATCCTCATCATATTTAGCAGTGATTTCTGTTTGTTTCCCAAGAAAATTGAAGTGAAGATGCACACACCCACCTTCATGATCAAAAACAAGGATCGAATGGCTAGTTTGCCATGAAAATAGGTATGGTTGAAGACTGGTGGACGTGTACTGTCTATCTATGTGTATATATATTGGAAATGAGAGTACAAAAGGTTCCGTCTACACTACGTAGACTTCAATGGACCGCCCCGATAATCATGGATCCAACTAATATGTCGTAATTAGATGGTTGAAAGGCATACGAGTGGCCTGAAAATTGGAGGGAACATGAATTATTTGTTTATTCATGGGTTGATTTTAAGAGGTCAATAAAATTCCATTGTTTATTCTTAAATTATTTGTTTCAAAAATTATAATATTAGCCTCCTCCTCCTCCTGTTGCCAGCTATCGAGAACGGGATTATTTTAGTAATTTCACATTTAGAATTTCTTTCTTTTTTGCTGAGAATAATATTTTTATTTGTTATGAAAATATTTTTAGAATTATTATAATGCGTATATTCATATTATATTATTATATATAAATGAGTGTAAAATTTTCCTAAAATTTTTACTTAGGTTTAATTTTTTTAAAAATTAATTTATTAAAAAAATACGAGAAAAAGAGAGTTAGACAAAGAAACAGTTTTTGTCAAAAATAAAAATAAAATTCAATAAAAAAAAAATCTTATTTCAATAAATTTGTGACGTGAAAACATGACATGATCGTTAACTTTAATGAAAAGATAGATGAAAAATCATATTAAATTTATAATAACTTTGACTGCGATATTGAATTTGTCATTTTTTCATACGGTAGTGATTAACTTGTTAGAAAATATATCACAGTGATTGACTTATCATTGACCATAAATCACGATTGTTGATTTGTCGTTTTCCCAAACTATAATAACTTTGACTATATAATTAAAACTATAAGGAGTAAAACATATTTTAGTCAACATTAATAATTGAAGAAGATGTTGAAAACTTTGATATTCAACAATTTTTGCCACTTTAAACTAACATTCATTTTTTTTTTGAAGCAATAATATAATTCTTGTAACAATTTCATTCAAATTTCTATAATCGAAGAGGAAATCAAAAGGGTATTTCTTGGAAAGATAGTCTTCAAAAATTCCAAAAATAATTTAATCAAATTTTGATTATTTTTTATCCCACAAAATATGGCAAAAAAATGGAAAAAAGTGAAGCATTCAAAGCAATAAAAATCAACAAATCAATAAGACTGCTGATAAAAATTAAATAACAATAATAATACAAAGTCAAAGTCATTCAATCTTGAACAAGATATGAGATTATCAATACCACAACCAAGACAACAAAATCACTTTTAGGTCCTTGAAAGTGTACCTTCGTAAGCTGTATTCCAACCATCTACATCAAGAACACAATGTAGAGATTTGTCTGATGAATCTGCACAGAAGTAGTCATGAAACAGATCTAAGTCATGGAATATGTAGTGTGAAAGACTAGAAAGATAAGCAAATATAGATATGCTGCTCACCAGACAGTCTCGTTTGTGTTTGAGAAGAATTAAGAAAGATTTTCCTTGAGGAACCATGGGTATTGATCTCTGAGAGTGAACGAATCGATGACTTGAACATCTTTGACCATGTGATGCTCTGGGCTTCTCTTTCGGAGCCTGTCGATGAACTATACGAGCATGTCATACAAATGAAGTTCTTCCAGGTGATGAAGACCATCTATGCCTAATGGAAGCAACTTCAAGTTTCTGCACTTCATAATCGTTAACTTCTCACGCTCAGGCATGGCTGCATCCTCTATTTTCACTGAATGTAGATTATCAAACTGCTCCAGCACCAAAATCTTCAACTTCTTAAACTTTCCGGCCTTGAATTCTAACTTAGACCCACAGTAAAAATCCATCAAATCCAGCTCCATTCGATTAGGCAGAGCTCCAAGGGTTTCAAGGGGGTTGATATGAGCCTGCAGCTTAGACCACTTGAGACCAATCTTGATCAGATTGTTAAGTGAAGTAATCCAAACAGGTACAACATTTAGATACCCTTTCAAATATAGGCACAGTAGATTTCGAGGAGGATCGCTCAAAGAATCCAAATTAAGAATCTTGTCCTTCAATGATCTAACATCTAGAGTGGAGAGATTCTTCATTTTCTTAATCGATAAACACAATTCCTCTCCAACCTCGTGTTTGAGATGTGTCAAACTCAACTTCCTCAATTCTCCCAACTTTTTGATAATAATTTTGTTTTAGATAACATTTACAAGGGACAACTTTTGTAATGATGTCAAATTCTCAATTCCAACAGAAATCTCCACTCCTTGTGCACTATCATTGGCGACATAAACTTGAACATCATAGCGATAAACTAGAAGAAGCCAAAGGTTTTGAAGCTTTGAAATCCCCTTTGGAAGATAGGTTACAAGAGTTTGCTTTAGATTTAAGGTTTACAAAAGCGTAATGTGACAATCCGCCTTGTGAAGGCCAGAAAAGGCCCAGGTGTGAGTCCAGCCTATATTAGTGGGGGTGCACAATCTCAAGTCGCTTGAGAGAATAGAAAATGCATGGTTTATAAGTAGGTTTCCCCTCCCTACCTAGTATAACGCGTTTTGGGCTAACACCAAGAACAAAACTGTGCGAGCTTCAACCCAAAATGGACAATATTGTACTAGAGCATCGGGGGACATTACAGGTAAGGTTCTTTATGGAGTTTGGAATTTCCTTTGTTGATGATCTGTTTCATTTCATTCATTTGATTCCAGTCTATATAATTTATATTAGGTGTTGTACATTTGATTTCAAACACAATACATTTTGGACTTGATTCATTGCTCAATCTTTAATTCTTGTGATCACTATGTGAGCATCAAGTCATCTTGTGTGATTCATTACTTTAATTTGATTTAAAGTGTAATACCCCGGATATTTTTTACCCGTTTTGTTAATGTATTAAATTTGGATTGTGGATATACATATACATCATATCATATCATGTTGCATGATGATATGCGTTAAATTATGCTTGGGAAGCATAGGGTTGATGTTGAAATTGATCTAAGTGTGAAAGTTAAGAAAAATGTGTACGGAGGGTTTTCGGACGAAGTCCGAAATTGTATCCGGACGGCACGGACGTTGAAGGAAAGAATCTGTACAAGTTTTGTTGAGTTTTTAGACGACTCTATCTCATCAGAAATCTGCGCAGACGGCGCAGACGTTGAAGGAATAAATCTGTACAAGTTTTGCTGAGTTTTCGAACTCGTGGGTATCGTTCGAAATATTTCAGACGACTTATATCGTCCGAAAAGCCTAAAAATTTGTGAAACCCATTTAAATCTCTCTTCTCTCTCTTCCGATTTCGTGTCTTACACATTAAGTTCTCTCTCCCCTAACCTCTGTGGTGATCATCAGGCCTCTCCCATAGATGTGGAAGCTTTCCACGTGGGATTTCCTCAATGGACCTCCCTTTCGTTGGATAGAGCAATGGTCTGCCTTCTCTCTGAGGCCTTATCCCCTGCTGCAGCTCAGTTCTTTTTCCTCCCTTCAGTCTACATCTATAAGAAGTAAATTTCCCCTAGGTACTCCAGCATTTGGCAATTGTGAACGTGTGGAAGTGTAATCCTGTTGTGAAGTAATTTGGTGAGTGGTGTGGTGAGCGAAGTGGAGTGTTACTCTGTCTGGAAAGTTGTTGTCCGTCTGTCAAGTGAAGAAGAGGAATATTGGGGGTTGAACAATTAGAGAACTCCTTGTAGCTGTTGATTTGCTGCTGGATTAGCTACTGGATATTGAGCTGGAAACTAAGGTAAGAATTAGAATATTGTGGTGGCCAAAGGAGGCCCTACATTATGGGTTGGTGTGTTAAATTGTTGATTTGTTGAAATTCATGTATGTATAAATTGATAGTCCTGATAACGAAAATATGAACTGATGAATTGTGGAAACTTGGGCTGTTAATTGATTTGAAATCATGGACTAATAGTTGTTACTTGATGGAGAATATGAACTGATTGATATAAAGTTTAGTTGTTACCAAATGTGAGTAGTTGTAAGTGTTTACCTCTAAAATTTCTGGATTATGGTATTGTTATAATTAGAGATTTTGTTTGGATCTAACATTCGAGCTCGAATTTCTGTCATTTAGGATTCATAAAGTGCTCGTTGTAGATCTAAGTATTCTAAGATGTTCTTATACTCACTAATGGTATCATTGAGTTTGGAGGAGGCTTAGTGAATTAATTCCTTAAATCAAATCTGAGAAAAATCATATTGTATAGCTGAATAGAGATAAAGTCAAACTTTATTCTTGAATTGGATCTGAACATATTCTTCCTTACTCATAATGATTAATGAACAATGCGAAACTTGTATTGCATAATTTAAATTTCCCTTCTAAGCTAGAATATTTTGATACGTCAATACAATGTCTTCAAGCTAGATTTCAAATTGCAAATGTAATTAAATTGTTGTGTTTTTATTGTTTATTTTGTGACATTCATGTCTCACCCTAGGATTTATGAAACTGTTCACATGTTGTATGCTATCCTAAAATATATGTAAATAGTCATGTGACGGTTCAGGAGGATTGGGAATGATTGTCGTGGTGACACCCCTATTGGAGTGCCTACTTCTAATTAGGGAGTGGTGAGGTACGGTTAAGCCACGGGAATCTTAAGATTCTCAATTCTCTTGTACTGAAATCCTCAATGCCTTCAACAAAAGTGAATGGGTATGGCACGTGGTGACACCCCTATTGGCGTGGTTCCTCATTGGAAACACAGGTTAAGCCACATGATCAATTGACTTACCCATCGCCCCGACTAACTGATGAGATACGGATCTCCTCTGCAATGCATCGTGTGATCATGCATCATATGCATGCATTTTATATTCTGATTCTTCCTGGGCATTAGGCTCATTGTTTTCCCCGTAATGTAGGTGATTATTATAATGAAGATTTCGTACCGGTGGAGGAGGAGTTCCAGAATGACCCCTCGTGTTATCAGCCGATTTGACCTACTAGGTGTGACTCCTATGGGATGAGAGATGATAGTATTTTGATAAAAGAGTATTTTGGTAATTCACTATTATTGGTATTTTGAATGTTATAAACGTTGTAGTAGGAAATTTGGGACTTTTGTTAAGAACATTTGGAAACTATGTTTTGAATTTCTACTATTATTCCACACTATTCCCTCTGAAATGAATTTCAAATGTTGAATAAATTAAGCGAAAAATTTTATATAACGTATTTTAAAATAAGAAAAATTTTATATAACGTATTTTAAAATAAGAAAATACACTTTTGATCTTGAACTTAAAAAGTCATTTCAATTGTATACTAAACTAATTTTTTTAACAATTTGATCCTCCAAGACTCAAACTTTACGTTGTAACCAATATGAAACCAAATGCATAGTCTTGCAAATGAATTTATTGTTCTTCCACTCAAAGAGAAAAGAGAGAGAAAAAGAGATCTCTTAGAATAAAATATAATTTTTAGGGACACTTGTGTAGCTCACGTATCTTTTTCGACAAATTTTGATGTTAAAAGTGTATATTTTTCACACTACAAAGTTTGAGGGTTATAGTTCTAAAACTTTAGTTAAGATATCAATTAAATTGATTTTCTAAATTGAAGATCTATCGTGTGCTTTATTGCTAAAAAAATAACAACCAAAAATAAAAAAAATATTTGCAATTTGAGTATTAAAAGTAAGAAAATCCATAATAAACCAATAAAAGAAGTGATGATATTGAATAAGACAATATATAATTCTCATAATATATAGTTTGATATACTAAATTTCTTTGATATGGTTGTGTGGAGCTGTCTATAATTATTTTATTCTCATAATATATAGTTTGATATACTAAATTTCTCGTAGAAACCTCCACAACAAATATGGGAATATCAATTTTTTATAATAATAATTCGTTTAATTGTGAGAGCATTTTTTTTAATATTAATATTTTTTAAAAATAAAATAAGGGAGTTTTACGAATAATAATTGTTTGAAAAGACTTCCTAATAAATATTAAATCATTTAAAGAAAAACCAGTTAGAAAGCTTTCTTAAAATACTAATAAAGCCTAAACCATTTTTCTAATTTAATAATAAATTCCATTTGGACTCTATTTTTATCAATATTAATATTATTTTCATTTGAGGCTACCCTTGCTCCACCCCAAGGCCTGGCTCCGGTCGGGGCCATCTTCTATCGGACCGACCTTGAGGTAGATTAAGGCTCATGGTGTGTGGTCGGAGTTGTGGAGGGATAAATTGAACCTATTTTAATGTTATAACACTATAGAGAGAAGATAGAGAAAGAGAGAGAGAGAGCGATATTTTTTGTAATTATAGTTGAATAAGGTTAAATTTATTCTATAATTCTACACGTTAATTTTATCAATTTAATTGCTGAAGTTTATAACTTCTTTCAACTGACACCTTAAACTTTAAATTTTTAAATCTGACACCTCAGAATTTGAGATGTTGTCATCCAATACTCTCACCGTTATCAATTCGTTAAAATAAGGGGCGTGAGATGCACATGGAGTTGAAAATAAGTTTCGGCGACAACCAATATCAAATTTAGCCATTGAAGATATATATAAGAGCTCAGAAACTAAGTCTTTAGCTGAGGAGGCGTTCGTAGCAAATGGTGTTTCTGAGGTAGAAAAAGATTCTAAAACTAAAGAAAACGATGAAGGAACTTGAAAACTGAAGAATGATTTTGTTCTCTAACTTCACGTGTATCTCAATCTCATGCCCCTATATTAACGAATTGATAACGGTGAGGGTATTGAATGATAACATCTCAAACTTTGATGTGACAGATTTGAAAATTTAAAATTTAAGGTGTTAGTTGATGAAATTTCAAAACTTCATGAATGAAATTGATAGTTACCATTGTTTTAAAGTTTAGCGTTCTAAGAAAGTAAAATTATAGACTTATACTGTAAAATTAAAAGATAAAATTAAGGATACCACAAAATACTAATCTCTTCCAACATTGGGCACAAACTGGAATTATTGAAAAGGACTCTAAAAAGGTACGGTAACTGGAAGAAGATAAAAATTCACACGAGCACAAAGAAAAAAAATCAGAATTTGAAACGACGATGGCGCCGCCGGATCACAGGATGATGCACCATGGGTCGGCGTAGCATACGGGGTCGTACGGGTACGCATAGGGTGGATAGGGTTGAGGATAGGGTTGGGTGGCCTCTTTTGCTGGTGGAGGTTTGATTTCTTCAACGGAGACGATGTCGGCATCTCCTACCTTCTTCCTCAACATTTTGAGCAAGCATTCAGCGTCAACGTGTTCTCCGACCACCACCACTCTATCTCTCTCCGGCCCTTCTATGGCGACGGAGATCAAACCTGTTGAAAAAAGTTCAGAAAACTGCAACAAGCGAAACCCAGTATTATTATTACGCCATTTTAAAGCTCACCTTTGATGGGCGAGACAGTCTGCAAGGCCTTGCTTCTGCAATTGTCGCAGGTCATCGACACCTTCACCACTAATTTTTGCTGCAAAAACAAGAAGAAATTAGCATCCTCATCATATTCAGCAGTGATTTCTGTTTGTTTCCCAAGAAAATTGACGTGAAGATGGGGAAGAAATCCACACACCCACCTTCATGATCATAAACAAGGATCGAATGCCTAGTTTGCCATGAAAATAGCCATGGTTGAAGCCTGGTGGACGTGTTATATCTGACCGTTTCTATCTATATATATAGGAAATGAGAGTACAAAAGGTTCGGTCTACACTACGTAGACTTGATTAACCAATAGATTTCAATCAGCCACCATGATAATCATGGATCAAACTAATATGTCGTAATTAGATGGTTGAAAGGTAGCCGAGTGAGTTGAAAATTGGAGGGAACATGAACAATAATTAGTCTAAGTCATGGGTTGATTTTAAGAGGTCTTTCTTTCATTAAAATTCCATTGTTGTCAGCTATCGAGAACTGGATTATTTTAGTAATTTCACATTTCTAACATCTTTGTTTTTTGCTGATAATAATATTTTAGAATTATTATACGTAATATCGATCATAAGTTGCCTACGACACTTCGATCATACGTCATTTTTATGGCCTAACGCATAATAATGATATTTATATTTTTTTTAAAGAAAAAACTAAATTTCTGTAGAAATATCATTGAAGTAGTCAACTATCTTTAGAGAAAGAGAAATTAGAGACTAAGGCTGATTAAATGGTTAGACTTTAGGAGACTTTTGGTGATTAGATTGAATAAGGTAAGACAGCTCTTCTCATCGCCTATGATTATTGTTCAAAAGTCATTCTTCTACCCAGAATATTAAAAATTCAGATTTGGAATTCCACGCTTCTAACGCGAATCGAGTTACGAGACGACCCTAGTTTGATCGTTACCGAAGGATCAATGAACATGTATCAAAATTCTATACTTTTCTTTCGATTTTGATAGATTTTTGAAAATCTCATGTGAGATTATTTTTTTATACAATCAAAACTTGGTCGAAGAGTGTCCGATTGCAAGTGTTGAAAGTTGATTGGTGGAAGGACAAGAATTTTTGGGAGGTAAGATAAACTTAATTCCATTCAATTTGAAACCTGAACGACAATGCAATTCAAAAAAGTTTATAATAAGATAATGAGGATGCTCACCAATACAAAGTCCTCTAAGCGTCCACTGTTAGAGAAGATAGCAAGTATAATTAGAGGAATAGAAGAATTAATCATTTAAACATCAAAATGTAAGTTATATTTATGGATTTATCCTTACATTTTTTGCAATAAAAAGTACAACAAGAAGTGCCAAAGCTAACCAGCCAGCAGCAATTTGAGAAGTGAGTAGATTTGTTGATGCAAGAATTAAAGCCATTCCCCAAAACGATGATCCGAGATTTGATTGGATGGGATGATAATAAGAATCACCTCAAAAAACGACAAAAGTTCATGCGAGAGCGATTGATGATACGACAAAAAAATATTTAGTAGTAAAAATTGATCAAGTCTCCAAATTACAAGAACTTCTAGAGAAGCTAAAGGCCATTAAAGCCAAGAATATGCAGGTAGAAAAACAAATATAACGGACAAAAGTACGATGAAAATTAAACTCGGGGGACCACATTCAATAACGATCAACATATTTAGATTTGTGTCGTTGTCTATTCTTTGATGCACAAATATTATCCCAAAATCACACCAATAATGTGATATTCCAAGAATATGCAGGTAGAAAAACAAATATAACGGACAAAAGTACGATGAAAATTAAACTCGGGGGACCACATTCAATAACAAGCAACATATTTAGATTTGTGTCGTTGTCTATTCTTTGATGCACATATATTATCCCAAAATCACACCAATAATGTGATATTGGGCTTTTTGGACTAGCCCATCAAATAATATATATATATATATATATACACACACACACAAATACATACATACAAACTATAGGAAGAACTTTCCCCCTTTTTCAGATTTGGTCTTCCCTCCACTTTTCTTCTTCTTCTCCCTAAAGCCGACTCCCTCTCTCTCGCTCTGTGTTTCCAGTGACAAAAGGAGAAATATTTATTATCGATTTCGTTCTTTCTCGTCCGAGGTAAATTTGAGATTTAGTTTCTTTTTCTTCTTTTTCCATAACAACTATTTAGTGAATGATTCGTTTATTTAGGGTACTAATTGTAGTCTTCATTGTTTGGTGTTTGATTTCAGCGACGCATCGACAAAGTGAAGTCCTCAGGTAAAGGATTAAGGTTCAAATTTTTGGTTTCTATTCGAGGATTTGGTAAATTCTGGATTTTTATTGTTGATTCTGGTGATATGGTTTTAGCACTATAAATTGTGGGTATTCTGGCCGAAAGAATAGCTATTAATTCCAATTGTTATCTTCATAAAGGTTTTTGACAGGAACGATTAGACCTCATCTACTAGCAATATTTAGAATTGTCGAAGTGGTCACGAGAAGTGTGACTGAACTTTGTACGTGAACAGATATAGGGTCCGCGACCCATTTCTGCTCATAGACTGTTCTGTCCAAACATAACAGCCTATGGGCCATAACCCATAATGTTGGACAGGTCCATATTATTTTGGTCAAAACCACGTACAATTTCAATTTAGACCTGATTATTTTAGGGCCATCTGGGTTGTTCTAAATTTTATTGGAGGGGTTGAGTTTTCGACTTTATGTCATATTCATATACCTACAAAATTTAAATAATAAGTTTTAAATTCATATTATAATTTTTAATAATTTATTATTATGGTTTGGTCTTAAGATTTAGAAAATTGTTTGGATTTGTCTACTGTTGAACAACATTGAGCTCATCAATTGGGCCTTGGTATTGGTTGGCTCAAACCCGAGGTAGATGATTATTTTATATTTAACGCACTTTAATTCCTAAAATGTAAGTGCTCATTTAAATTGAACATGTTAAATTTAAATGAGCACTTACATTTTAGCAAAAAATACACGTAAATACACAGACTTTAGAAGTAAAATAGATATAAAAGAAGTAAAATAGATAATAATTAAGTAAAATAGATATAAAAGAAGTAAAATAGATAAAAATAAGTAAATTGAAAAAATAAATACAAATAAGAAAATAAACTTTACTATAAGCATCACTATGTGTGTTTTTTAGGGTATAATCGTGTCGTCGCCGGCCACCGCCGACCGCAGCCACCGCAGCCCAAAATGTAAATTAGAATTTGGAAATGTGTACCCCATTTGGTTTCCATAGTATTAATATAGAGGTGTACCCATACCCATTTCCAGAAAATTGTCCACACTATTAATTTTTTTTATGTTATTTCTGCCAAGTTTTAGATTTTGACAAATTGTATTATATTATTGTTACTTCTTGACCTTTTTTTTTGCCTAGATTGTAATAAAATTTTAAGTCTTCCGTTGCTATTTATTGGATTTAAGTGAGAGTTAGACGATTCAGTCCTTTTGGGCCGGATCGTTCACTGTTCTGTCTCAAGTCCTCTTTGGGGCGTGACAAATAAATTACGTTTAGACCAATTTCAAAATTCAAGTTCTGTTTTGATGTTGATTTCATATCTTAGTAAACTCTACACAAAGTTTAAAATTTTCAATCAAACTCAAATTCGACAAATAGTTGTTGAAACAGAAACAGAAACAAAATTTATCTAGAAGACATACAGATTTTCCAAGCTTTCAAGTCTCAAATTATAGCATTTCAACCCGATTTACATAATACAAAGCTTAATCAAATTGATTGTTAAAACTTTATTTTTTTAATTCTCCAAAGAGTTTCATCATAGAGAGGAAATATTTCACTTACCAAAGAAATTACCACACGCATTTCTGACCTTCGACAAGGGCTCCATCTTCTGATGATGATTTCTCTGTTGAAAATTTCTCAAGGCTCCTGAATGGTGCAACCTTAAGGGGAAAATTTTTCTTAAATGGCAAAATTTGGAGTAATTAACCTTAGTAACTTTTATTAATTATTTAACTAAAATTAATTACCTTAAATTAATTTAACTAAAATTCTGAACTATAGAAAAAAAAAACAACGCCGACCTTACGCTCATGTTTCTTGGTAAAATTCGTCAATGATAACACTGCAATTTTGTTAATTTCAAGGGCTATCGAATGAAAACGTTCAAGGTAGCGACAATAAACAACTCAAAATGACGAGAAATTGATCTAATCGATGATGAAAGACGTCAATAATAGGGAGAAGCGTCCCCCTGAACAGCCATGATAGAATAAACAACTTGGATTTAATAAATCAAGACCCAATTATTTAGTGGGATCATGTGAAATAAACACGCACATGATGCAATTACTATTAACTTTACATTTATTCACTTGAACCACCCACTTTCAATGAACTCTGGTCATAGAAGTTGTTGATGAAGACCTCTAAACATGACTTCAACTGGATTATTTTTCATTTTATGTATTCTCACCGTCTTTAATTTTCTCCAATTAAAAATATTGGCCAATGATGTTCTTCTTCACTGAAACTTGAAACATTTAATATGAGTTGACTAAAATACCTCTCTATTCTCAATTAATAAAATAGAGTTATTCAAGAATTTCGAGGATATCACGTAACATAAATAAATAATAGTGATATTTATATAATTGTAATAGTCACAACGACTCTGATCAGATTTAAGGTTTTACATCTAAGAACATGATACATAAAGTTGTTTCATTATTCTATTTAATAATAATAAAAAAATATATCTTATAACAGTTGAATGTGCATAACGAAAATAGAATTCTAACATGGGCTAATCAAACTTGATTCACATTACTAAGATGATTATCTCAATTTTTCTTTCTTTAATTATTTGTTTAAAAAATTATAATTTTAGCCTCCTCCTCCTGTTGACAGCTATTAAAAACGGGATTATTTTAGTAATTTCACATTTAGAATTTCTTCGTTTTTTTTTGCTAAGAATAATATTCTAGAATTATTATAATGCATATATTCGTATTATATTATTATATTAAATGAGTGTAAATATGGAAATTGAATGTGGGTCCAAGAGCAAATTGCAATGAAGAAAATATGTCAAATAGTGGGTAACATTTGCAATTTGCACCTATGTTGGTCACTTAAGTTTTTTTTTTTACTATAGAGTCATTTGTGAGTTGACTAAACTTAATAGAAGATCAATTTTATATTCAACATAAGGGTGAGAAACATATATAATCATACTATTACAAAACATTTTATAAAACTTAGTTCAAAATCTACAATATGACAAGTGTAGAAATAATCCACTATAATATAGTATATATATAAAATAGATCTATTGTCAAACAATAAAAGCTATGTGAAAATAGAGTTATTCACGAATTCCGAGTATGTCATGTCAACGGCAATAACTGAAATAAATAATAGCGATATTTATATGATTGCACCAGTCACGACTTTAATCAGCCTTAAGGTTTTGCTCCCAGAAACATGATACATATAGCTGTTTCATTACTCTAGTTAATAATAACAAACAAATATATCCTACAACGGTTAATGTGTGTAGTGAAAACAGGATCCCTACATTGGCTAATCAAACTTGATTCACATTACCAAGATGATTTAATGAAAATGATATGCATGCTCAAATATAAACATGCCCAGAGAAAATACATACATATTACAAAAACCGACGAGCCGTAAAAAAAATGGACATATCATTTTATATGAGACCATGTCTCAAAACAAAGCATTTAAAAACAATGCAATATTGAATATAAAAATAAATCTCTACTGTCTACCAAAGTCAAGTTCAATTATCCAAAATTCAAAGATATTCAAATCTTGCAACAAATCTTAGAAACTACCATTATATGTGTCAATTAGTATGTTTTTCTAGACTTTCAAAATTTTGTTATAATCCATGACAATATTGGAATCAATTCAGTAAATTAATAAAAATATTTCAACAAAAACTCAATCCTTGCCCGATCTTGAAGATTAACCAATTGGGTATCGCAAATCCCAGTTTCTGTCTGATTTTAATATCTAAAAAGAAATAGAATATTTATAGATCATTTTTGTGCATATGATCTTAACTTCTATTTACTAATTTTAAATTCCCATTAAATCAGGTATTTTTATCTAAAAGTCCAAACTTTGCACGAAACTCTGAAAATCCAAAGTAATTAGAAAACGAGTTGAGATTAGTCTTACACTTGGTCTCAATTCAGCTTCCTAAATTAATTTCCATCAAACAGATCTTCAATAATTATCCAAATAATTTCAATACACCCAATTAATTTTTCAATTATTCTTACTTAATTTCATTGCAGGAAATCGGGGTATTACACACACGCCTCCTCTGCTCATCCATGAATTGTAGTAGAGTGGTATCGCCTCTCTTGTCTCTCTAAGGTCGCAACAAGCCAGTTTCACCTTTCCTTAGTCATCGGTATAGAGTGCGAGGACTGAGAAGGGGACTGAATAGTATTGTCCTCCACCTCCACCTGATCTGAGTTCGGTGCAGTCGACATCCAAGGAAGTTGTGCAGCCAACATCTAAGGAAGTTGTGCAGCCGACGTCGAAGGAGGCTCTACAGCCGACATCGATAGAGGCTGTGTAACTGACATCGATGGAGTGTCTGCACCCTTGAATACCCACTCTCCTCTGACTTTGTTCATCCCCATCCAAGCCAAGGTCACCTAATTGTAAACATCAAGTGCCTTTTCATTGATTCTTGACTTATTGGGAGGGAGCGCCAACCTGCTACTACCAACAATCTTCTGAACGAGCCAGTTGTAGGGGAGGTTTTTTTCTTGAACTTTTCAAGATTGACTTTATCAGGTTAATAATCAAGTATGCAACGTTGAATCTCTTCCCATTGTAGAGCTTCTCCATCACATAGAGATCTATGCAGCTAACATAGTCTCTATGTCCATCACAATGCAGAACTGTGTGAGTTATCATGTGATTGAAGGCCAGGAAATGCCCAGGTGTGGGTCCGGCCCATATGAGTGGGGGTGCAGAATCCCACATAGCTTGAGAGAATAGAAAATACATAGTTTATAAGTAGGGTTCCCCTCCCTATTTAGTACAACGCGTTTTGGGCTAACACCAAGAACAAAACCGTGCCAGCTTCGGCCCAAAATGGACAATATTGTACTAGAGCACCGGGGGACGTTACGGGTAAGGTTCTTTATGGAGTTTGAAATTTCCTTTGTTGATGATTTGTCTCATTTCATTCATTTGATTCTAGTCTATATAATTTATATTAGGTGTTGTACATTTGATTTCAAACACAATACATTTTGGACTTGATTCATTGCTCAATCTCTAATTCTTGTGATCACTATGTGAGCATCAAGTCATCTTGTGTGATTCATTACTTTAATTTGATTTAAAGTGTAATACCCAGGATATTTTTTACCAATTTTGTTGATGTATTAAATTTGGATTGTAAATATATATATATATCATGTTACGTGATGATACACGTTAAATTATGCTTGGGAAGCATAAGGTTGATGTTGAAATTGATCTAAGTGTGAAAGTTAAGAAAAACGTGTATGGAGGGTTTTCGGACGAAGTCCGAAATTGGATCCGGATGGCGCGGACGGCATAGACGTTGAAGGAAAGAATCTGTACAAGTTTTGCTGAGTTTTCGAACGCCTCTGTCTTGTCCGAAATCTGGTGCGGATGTTGAAGGAATGAATCTGTACAAGTTTTGCTGAGTTTTCGAACTCGTGGGTATCATCCGAAATCTATTTCAGACGACTTAAATCGTCCGAAAAGCCTAAAAATCTGCGAAACACATTTAAATCTCTCTTCTCTCTCTTCCGATTTTGTGTCTTACACATTAAGTTCTCTCTCCCCTGACCTCTGTGGTGATCATCAGGCCTCTCCCATAGAGAGATTTTCTCAATGGACCTCCACTTTGTTGGATTGAGCAATCGTCAGCCTTCTCTCGGAAGCCTTATCCCCTACTGCAGCTCACTTCTTTTTCCTCCCTTCAGTCTACGTCTATAAGAAGCAAGTTTCCCCTAGGTACTCCAGCATTTGGCAATTGTGAACGTGTGAAAGTGTAATCCTGCTGTGAAGTAATTTGGTGAGTGGTGTGGTGAGCGAAGTGGAGTGTTACTCTGTCTGGAAAATTGCTGTCCATCTGTGAAGTGAAGAAGAGGAATATTGGAGGTTGAACAATTAGAAAACTCCTTGTAGCTGTTGATTTGCTACTGGATTAGCTACTGGATATTGAGCTGGACACTAAAGTAAGGATTATAATATTGCAGTGGCCAAAGGAGGCCCTACATTATAGGTTGGTGTGTTAAATCGTTGATTTGTTGAAATTCATGTATGTATAAATTGATAGTCATGATAACGAAAATATGAACTGATGAATTGTGGAAACTTGGGCTGTCAATTCATTTGAAATCATGGACTACTAGTTGTGACTGGATGGAGAATATGAACTGATTGATATAAAGTTTAGTTGTTGCCAAATGTGAGTAGTTGTAAGTATTTACCTTTGAAATTTCTAGATTATGGTATTGTTATGCTTAGAGATTTTGTTTGGATCTAACACTGGAGCTTGAATTTCTGTCATTTAGGATTCATAAACTGGTCATTGTAGATCTAAGTATTCTAAGATGTTCTTATACTCACTAATGGTATAATTGAGTTTGGAGTAAGCTTAGTGAATTAATTCCTTAAATCGAATCTGAGAAAAACCATATTGTATAGCTGAATAGAGATGAAGTCAAACTTTATTCTTGAATTGGATCTGAACATATTCTTCCTTGCTCATAATGATTAATGAACAACGCGAAACTTGTATTGTATAATTTAAATTTCCCTTCTAAGCCAGAATATTTTGATACGTCAATACAATGTCCTTAAGCTAGATTTCAAATTGCAAATGTAATTAAATTGTTGTGTTTCTATTGTTTATTTTGTGACATTCATGCATTACCCTAAAATTTATGAAACTGTTCACATGTTGTATGTCATCATAAAATATATGTAAATAGTCATGTGGGGGTTCAGGAGGATTGGAAATGGTTGTCGTGATGACACCCCTATTGGAGTGCCTACTCCCAATTAGGGAGTGGTGAGGTACGGTTAAGCCACTGGAATCTTAAGATTCTCAATTATCTTGTATTAAAATCCCAAATGCCTTTAACAAAAGTGAATGAGTATGGCACATGGTGACAACCCTATTGGCGTGGTTCCTCGTCGGAAACACAAGTTAAGTCACGTGATCAATTGACTTACCCATCGCTCTGACTAATAGATGAGATACAGATCTCCTCTGTAATGCATCGTGTGATCATGCATCATATGCATTGCATTTTATATTCTGATTCTTGCTGGGCGTTTGGTTCATTGTTTCCTCGTAATGTATGTGATTATTATAATGAAAATTTCGTACCAGTGGAGGAGGAGGAGTTCCAGAATAACCCCTCGTGTTATCAGCCGATTTGACCTGCTGGGTGTGGCTCCTATGGAATGAGAGATGATAGCATTTTGATAAAAGGGTATTTTGGTAGTTCACTATTATTGGAATTTTGAATGTTATAAACGTTATAGTAGGAACTTTGAGACTTTTGTTAAGAACACTTGGAAACTATGTTTTGAATTTCTACTACTATTCTGCACTATTCACTCTAATTTCATTTTCTTCTAAAATGAATTTCATGTTGAATAAATTAAGCGAAAAATTTTATATGACGTATTTTAAAATAAGAAAAATTTTATATGACGTATTTTAAAATAAGAAAATACACGTTTGATCTTGAATTTAAAAAGTCATTTCAATTGTATACTAAACTAATTTTTTTAACAATATGATTCTCAAAGACTCCAACTTTATATTGTAACCAATATGAAACCAAATGCATATTCCTGCAAATGAATTTATTGTTCTTCCACTCAAAGAGTAAAAAAAAGAGAAAGAGATCTCTTGGAATAAGATATAATTTTTAGGGACACTTGTGCAGCTCATGTATATTTTTCGACAAAATTTTGACATTAAAAGTGTATATTTTTCACATTGCAAAGTTTGAGAGTTAGTGTTCTAAAAATTTAGTTTAAGATATTAGTTAAATTGATTTTCTAAGTTGAAGATCTATCGTGTCCTCTCTTACTTTAAAAAAATAACACCAAAAAATTAAAAAAAGTATTTACAATTTGAATATTAAAAGTAAGAAAATTTATAATAAACCAATAAAATAAGTGATGATATTGAATAAGACAACATATAATTCTCATAATATATAGTTTGATATACTAAATTTCTTTGATATGGTTGTATAGAACCGTTTATAATTATTTTATTCTCATAATATATAGTTTGATATACTAAATTTCTCGTAGAAACCTCGACAACAAATATGTGAATATCAATTTTTTATAATCGTAATTCGTTTAATTGTGAGAGTACTTTTTTTAATATTAATATTTTTTGAAAATAAAATAAGGGAGTTTTACAAATGATAATTGTTTGAAAAGACTTCCTAATAAATATTAAATCATTTAAAAAAAAAACCAGCAAGAAAGCTTTCTTCAAATACTAATAAAGTCTAAATCATTTTTCAAATTTAATAATAAATTCCATTTGGACTCTATTTTTATAAATATTAATATTATTTTCATTTGAGGCTAACCTTGCTCCATCACAAGGCTGGACATCGCTAAGGTCGGGGCCATCTTCTATCGGACCAACCTTCAGGTAGTTAAGGCTCAAATTCGTCCTAAATTGAGTGGTGTGTGGGCAGAGTTTGTTAGAGAATGAACGATAACAAGAAAAAGAAAATATCATGTGCAACACCAGATTAACGTAAAAAAATTCTTATGAGAAAAAACCACGATAGAGAAATAATCTACTATGAAAATCGAATACAACCGTGAGTTTTACGGCTCTATCTTATATTAATTTATAGAGAAAACAAAATTCTAAATGAGATCTACAATGCAGGCCCACCGGCCAGACCCAATAAAATTTGAGTCTCACCAAAATCTAATAGAGTCGTTGATCTAGAGCTGCTGAACTGGCTTGCAAATCTATTATTTTTCTCCTCGTAAAACTTGAGTGGGGTTCGTTGTAGGCTCATCGACATTGTACCTCATAGGAAACACACGTCCTCATGCAAATTATGACTTGGCCACACCTAGTTGTGGACCAAGAAATTGAAGGAGGGTTGAATTGAACCTACTGAGAGAGAGAGAGAGAGAGAGAGAGAGAGAGAGGAAGAGAGTATTACCCTAGGAGAGAGAGAG
>CM039477.1:27587944-27680642 GCA_022433065.1 Begonia loranthoides | reverse complement strand
TCCCCCTTTTTGTTTTCTTGCTTTTCTTTAAACCAACCAAAGCCATACCAAAAACCGAACCGGTTTTATCTCCATCAAACCTCCATTTTAATTACATTTAATTTATTCATTTAAACTCACTTAATTACTTATCCCTAATTATAATTAATCCCTCCATTACATTTTCCTAACAACTAATACAATAAATCTCATTTTAATTTAAATCATCCTTTTATCCAATTAAATTCAACAATCACCAACTTACTTTCCAATCATCCTTATTAAATTTTGATATAAAAGTTCGGGGTATTACACAACTGACACCCTAAATTTTAAATTTTCAAATATGACACATCCAAGTTTGAGATGTTGTTGTCCAATATTCTCACTATTATCAATTCGTTAAAATAGAGGGTGTGAGATGGACATTGAGTTGGAGATAGATTTCGGCAACAACCAATATCAAATTTTAGCCGTTGGCAATACATATAAAGGCACTGAAACTGGGTCTCTAGCTGAGGAGTGGTTCATAGCAAATGATATTTCTGAGGTAGAAAAAGATTTTCAACTAAAAAAAAACAATAAAGGAACTTGAAAACTAAATAGTGATATTGGAGCAGTCCTTATGCAAAAAAGGAAAACCAATAACATATTTCAGTGAAAAATTAAAGGGAGCAGCCTTAAATTATTCAACATATGACAAAAAGTTTTATGCAGTTATCAGAGTATTGGAGGTATGACATCATTATCTTCTTTCTATTATCCACACTGACCATAAAGCTTTCAAACACATTCAAATTCAAGGCAAATTAAATCGAAGACATGCCAAATTGGTTGAGTTTTTAGAAACATATCTGTATCTTATCAAACACAAAAAGGGAGACACTAATATGGTAACCGATGCCTTATCCCAATGACATTTCATGAACCAATACAAGTATAAGTTCAAAGAACATTTGAGATTAAATCATCAAAAACTTGAAGAGGATGATGCAAAATTAAGTTCATCGAAAGAAATCAAGTCAACGTCCAATTAGATGAGCTTCCAACTAATGAAGATCAAAGGAAGCTCATAAATTATTATAATGGAAAGAAAGCCTATAAAAAAATCAATAAGACTGCTAGAAGGAAATTTGGTTCATACTTCAAATGATAAAAATTAAATAATAATAATAATAATACAGAGTCAAAGTCATTCAATTTTGCACAAGATAAGAGATTATCAATAATACAACCAAAACAACAAAATCAATCTTGCAGTATGATTCAAACATATAGAAAGCAGCATAGACAAAATGCTAAACACACCACTTTTAGGTCCCAGAAAGTGTACCTTCGTAAGCTTTGTTCCAACCATCTGCATCTGAAAAGAAAAAGATTAACAGGAACATGAAGAACACAATGTAGAGATTTGTCTGATGAATCTACACAGTAGTAGTTATGAAACTGATCTAAGTCATGGAATACTAGAAAGAAAAGCAAATAAAGATATGCAGCTCACTAGACAGTCTCGTTTGAGTTTGAGAAGAATTAAGAAAGATTTTCCTTAAGGAATCATGGGTATTGGTCACTGAGAGTGAACGAATCGATGACTTGAACATCTTTGACCATGTGATGCTCTGGGCTTCTCTTCCTGAGCCTGTCGATGAACTCTACGGGCATGTCGTACAAATGAAGTTCTTCCAGGTGATGAAGACCATCTATGCCTAATGGAAGCAACTTCTGCACTTCATAATCATTAACTTCTCAAGCAGAGGCATGGCTGCATCCTCTATTTTCACTGAAGGTAGATTATCAAACTGCTCCAACACCAAAATCTTCAACTTCTTAAACTTTCCAGCCTTGAATTCTAACTTAGACCCGCAGTACAAATCCATCAAATCCAGCTCCATTAGATTAGGCACAACTCCAAGGGTTTCAAGAGCGTTGATATGAGCTTGCAGCTTAGACCACTTGTGTAGCGTTTTGAAGATTGAGAATGGTTTACGATCAAGAAAACAATCACACAACGATTACTAAACTAAGCAGACAAAGAACACAATCAAAATACGTGGTTCGGACAAACTCGTCCTACATCCACGGGTAAAAGCAGCACTCTATATATTTCCAGATCCAAGATTTACAGAGATTACAAGCTGTACAGGAATCAATCGAACAATACATCTGACCTGAGACATACAACGAATAGCACAGCCCCTCCTTCGTCCGTTCTCATCGATGCTTTTCTTGCTCTGATCGCCTCTGTTCTTGGACACTACGAACAGAGAGCCAAAATGAAATCTCAAAAATTGATTAAGCTCACAATCCCGCCATGCACAGTTAATAGACTAAAACAAGTCACGTGAGATAGTCCTAATTAAAAGCACGTGACCTAAAGACAAAAGTGAGTTTCCTTTAAAACTGAGTCACCACTTTTCAACTTGAGACCAATCTTGATCAGATTGTTAAGCTAAGCAATCCAAACAGGTACAACATTTAGATACCCTTTCAAATATAGGCACGGTAGATTTCGAGGAGGATCACTCAAAGAATCCAAATTAAGAATCTTGTCCTTCAATGATCTAACATCTAGAGTGGAAAGATTCTTAATTTTCTTAATCGATAAACACAATTCCTCTCCACCCTCGTGTTTGAGATGTGTCAAACTCAACTTCCTCAACTCTCCCAAATTTTTGACAATAATTTTGTTTCGTCTAACACTTACAAGAGATAACTTTTGTAATGATGTCAAATTCTCGATTCCAACAAAAAACTCCACTCTTTGTGCACTATCATTGGCGACTTAAACTTGAACATCATAGCGATAGACTAGAAGAAGCCAAAGGTTTTGAAGCTTTGAAATCCCCTTTGAAAGATAGGTTACAAGAGTTTTCTTTAGATTTAAGGTTTCCAAAAGGGTAATGTGACAGCCCACCCTGTGAAGGCCAAGAAAGGTCCAGGTGTGGGTCCGGCTCATATCAGTGGGGGTGCACAATCACACATCGCTTGGAATAGTGGAAAATGCATGGTTTATAAGTAGGGTTTCCTTCTCTATCTAGTACAACGCATTTTTGGGCTAACCATAAGAACAAAACCGTGCGAGCTTCGGCCCAAAGCGGACAATAATGTACTGGGAGCACTGGGGGCCGTTACAAATGGTATCAGAGTAAAATCTCAACTGGAAGTGTGACCGACGAGGATGTCGGGTCCCCAAGAGGGGAAGATTGTGACAGCTCATCATGTGAAGGCTAGGAAAAACCCAAGTGTGGGTCTGGCCCATATCAGTGGGGGTGCACAATCCCACATTGCTTAGGAGAGTAGAAAATGCATGATTTATAAGTAGGATTCCCCTCCCTACCTAGTACAACGTTTTTTGGGTTAACCCTAAGAATAAAATTGTGCGGGCTTCGGCCCAAAGCAGACAATGTTGTACTAGGAGCACTGGGAGCACTTTCAGGTAAGTTTCTTTATGGAGTTTGGAATTTCCTTTGTTGATGATTTTTTTCATTTCATTCATTTGATTCCAATCTATATAATTTATATTAGGTGTTGTACATTTGATTTCAAACACAATACATTTTTGGACTTGATTTATTGTTCTATCTTTAATTCTTGTGATCACTATGTGAGCATCAAGTCATCTTGTGTGATCCATTACTTTAATCTGATTTTAAGTCTTCTACTATAAACCATGAATTTAGTTTTGAGCTAGGCGGTCGAGTCTTTTTTTAAGATCGGATCGTTCAATCTAACATTTCTGTTTTGGCTTTTCTCTGGACGTGACAAATTGTATGCTAATGACCTCATTTTTAGTTTATTTTTCGAGTTCATTGGAATTTGTTACTTTTTGATAGAAATTTTATTGAAGACCAATATTGTTATATGTTTTATTTTGCTTTTATATTAAATTGGCTTCTTTTCAAAAAGATAAAAGAGGTTGCTTGGCTATTTATGATAATGTTCATTCTGTCTTCATCGAAGTATCAAATAGCATAAAATATGTAGTGATAGTTATTCAATGTTTCAAAATAATGTTAGGATAAAGAAATTGTTGGTCAAGTTATTTGATATATAAATAAAAAAATAAGAAAATACACGTTTGATCTTGAACTTAAGAAGTTATTTCGATTGTATACTAAACTAATTTTTTTAACAATATGATGCTCAAAGACTCAAACTTTACATTGTAACCAATATGAAACGCAATGCATAGTCCTGCAAATGAATTTATTGTTCTTCCGCTCAAAGAGAAAAGAGTGAAAAAGAGTTCTCTTAGAATAAGATATAATTTTTAGGGACATTTGTGCAGCTCGCGTATCTTTTTTGACAAAATTTTGATGTTAGAGTGTATATTTTTCACACGGCAAGGTTTGAGAGTTATTGTTCTAAAAATTTAATTTAAGATACAGTTAAATTGATTTTCTAAGTTAAACATCTATCGTGTGCTTTCTTGCTAAAAAAAATAACACCAAAAATCACAAAATTATTTACAATTTGAGTATTAAAAGTAAGAAAATCCATAATAAACTAATAAAATAAGTGATGATATTCAATTAGACAATAATCGAAATTGTCTCTTATAATTTTTCTTTACAATTACATAGCCACGACTTGACTAATTGATATGGTTGTGTGGAGCCGTCTATAATTTTTTTATTCTCATAATATATAGTTTGATGTACTAAATTTCACGTAGAAACCTTAGTCAACAAATATGTGAATATCAATTTTTTATAATAATAATTCATTTAATTGTGAGGCTAACCTTACTCACCACAAGGCCGGACATGGCTCAGGTCGCGGCCATCTTCTATTGGATTGACCTTTAGGTAGATTAAGGTTCAAATTCGTCCTAAATTGAGTGGTATGTGGTCCGAGTTGTTGATCTCAAACTCCTGAATTGGCTTGCAAGTCTATTATTTTTCTCTTAGCACAACTCCAGTGGGGTTCGTTGTCGGGCCAGTCGAACATTGGACCTGTAGGTAAGGCACGCCAAAGAACAAATGGGCATTCACTAATGGAAAAAACGAGCTTATGGAAACACAAGTCAGCAAATTCTGACTTGGCCACACCTAGTTGCTGACCATGAAATTGAAGGAGGTCCCCCTTTTCCACATGCACAAGTACGAGCCAGATATTCTGCTTTGTTGATTAAGTAGAATAATTGGGATGATAATTGAATCAAATATTGTAGACTGACATCATAATATTGACGTAAGCAAAGGTAGAACAATTCAACAAGGCAAGTGACACTAAGATTTTGTCACTTTTCAATTTAATTTTATTTTTGTTAAATAAGTGGATGAAATATATGTAAATCAATTTTCAAAATGATGATTTCGAAAATTCATCGAATACCCGTAAAATATTTGATAAATTTTTACACGAAAGTATTTGTTTTTTACCAAATTTTGAACATACGATGAGTTGCACGTAATGAAATTAATGGATCGTTATTTTCTAATTAGTCTATTTGTTAGCTGTAGATGGAATGAAGGGGCCACATTTGCTGAATGCCCACTACTAATTAATCCAAACCATGATTGATAATGCATACCTATTTTAATGTTATAATACTAATTACTAGAGAGAGAAGATAGGGAGAGATTTTTTGTAATTATAGTTGAATAAACTTAAATTTATTCTCTAATTCTACGCGTTAATTTTATTTTTGATAAGTCACTCATTAATTGATGCGACTATATCTTATTTTAACTACTCATTATTGTTTTAAGGGTAATTATTAATTTAGTCTCTGAAGCTTAGAAGTCCTTTCAACTGACACCATAAACTTTAAATTTTCAAATCTGACACTTCAAAGTTTGAGATGTTATCATCCAATGCTCTCACCGTTATCAATTCGTTAAAATAAGGGGCATGAAATGCACATGGAGTTGGAAATAAGTTTCGGCGACAACCAATATTAAATTTTAGCCATTGAAGATATATATGAGAGCACAGAAACTGAGTCTCTACTTGAGGAGTCGTTCGTAGCAAATGATGTTTCTGAAGCAGAAAAGGATTCTAAAACAAAGGAAAACGATGAAGGAACTTGAAAACTGAAGAGTGATTTTGTTCTCCAACTTCACGTGTATCTCAATCTCATGTCTCTATTTTAACGAATTGATAACGGTGAGAGTATTGGACGATAAGATCTCAAGCTTTGAGTTAACAGATTTGAAAATTTAAAGTTTAAGGTGTTAGATGATAAGATTTCAAAACTTCAGGAGTGAAATTGATAATTACCTTTGTTTTAAAATTTAGCGTTCTAAGAAAGTAAAATTATAGACTTATAGTGTAAAAGTAGAAGATAAAATTAAGGATACCACAAAATACTAATCTCTTCCAACATTGAGCACAAACTGGAATTATTGAAAAGGACTTTAAAAAGGTACAGTAAGAAGATAAAAATTCACACGAGCACAAAGAAAAAAAAATCAGAATTTGAAACGACGATGGCGCCGCCGGATCACAGGATGATGCACCATGGGTCGGCTTCGCGTACGGGGTAGCACTCGTACAAATAGGGTGGATAGGGTTGTGGAGGATACTGGATGAAGGGATGTTGACCGGGTTGAGGTTTGTTCTCTGGTGGAGGTGGAGGTGGAGATTTGGTCTCTTTAACTAGTGGAGGTTTGGTCTCTTTAACTGGTGGAGGTTTGATTTCTTCAACGGTGACGATGTTGGCATCTCCGACCTTCTTCCTCAACTTTTTGAGTAACCATTCAGCGTCAATGTGTTCTCCGACCACACCACTCTATCTCTCTCCGGCCCTTCTATGGCGACGGAGATCGAACCTGTTGAAAAAAGTTCAGAAAACTGCAAGCTAATCCCAGTATTATTACACCATTTTTAAGCTCACCTTTGATGGGCGAGACAGTCTGCAAGGCCTTGCTTCTGCATTTGTCGCACGTCATCGACACCTTCACCACTACCTTTTGCTGCAAAAACAAGAGGAAATTAGCATCTTCATCATATTTACCTGCGATATCTGTTTGTTTCCCCAGAAAATTGACGTGAAGATGGGAAGAAATCCACACACCCACCTTCATGATCATAAACAAGGATCGAATGCCTAGTTTCCTATGAAAATAGCTATGGTTGAAGCCAGGTGGACGTGTTATATCTGAGACTCTCTATCTATGTATATATATAAGAAATGAGAGTACAAAAGGTTCAGTCTACACTACGTAGACTTCATTAACCAATTGATTTCAATCGGCCGCCATGATAATCATGGATCAAACTATATGTCGTAATTGGATGGTTTAAGGTAGACGAGTGGCTTGAAAATTGAAGGGAACAATAATTAGTCTGAGTCGTGGGTTGATTTTAAGAGGTCTTTCTTTCACTAAAATTCCATTGTTGCCAGATATCAAGAACAGGATTATTTTAGTAATTTCACATTTAGAATTTCTTTGTTTTTTGCTGAAATTAATATTTTAGAATTATTATAATGCATATATTCACATTATATGATTATATTAAATGAGTGTAAATATGGAAATTGAATGTGGATCCAAGAGCAAATGAGGAAAATATGCTGAATAGTGGGTAACATTTGTGCAATTCGACCGAGGCTTAGGAGTAGGTCACTCGTGCAATTATACGTTGATAAGAGGACGTGAAAATTATAGTTCATAAGTAAATATTTAATTTCTAATTAATATAAGATATTTCAGTGTAGAAATTTAAGAATGAAGTTGTGCTTGTCTAAATTCAAAGTAGAGAATTTGTTAGTGGCAATCAAGTGGTTACAAATTGTCTTAAAGTTAGAGCTAGTATGGTATTTTCACACCCTTAAGAGGACTTAAGGCAGAATGAGGAGCAACGCAACGTGAGAACGAATTGCATCGTCCAAACGAACTGTATCATTCAATCCTTTACTTTAAATGTCCAATGTAGTAGCGGAAGACTTTAATAAAAATAAAGTTATTTCATAATCTTATAATATTTCTTTATGAGTGTTTGTATTTGAATATATTTGATTATTTAAAACATGTTAATTAATTATAAATTAAAGAGTCATGGTACGCAAAAAGGTACGTTAATATTTCGTTATGCTAAGATAACGATAGTAGAATTTTCAAAGATTTTGAAAGACAGTTTTGAAATGGTAGGTCAAGAGGCGAGATATATTCGCATAGATTTGAATGACTCTTTGTGGGATTTGAAGATGTCATCGTCGTGGTTTAAGTGTTTTTAAATCGGGGCAGCATCAGTTGCTGAATTTACCCTTGAAGACTTTTATATTAGTGATTTGTATATTTCTTTGAGACGAGCAGGTGGGCACTCGTTGTAGATTATTTTTCAAGGTGTGGAACAGAAAATTTTGAAAATTTGAAAATTGATTTCTTGTTTCAGAATTCATTTCGAGATGGAGATTGTAAGAATTCAGAGTTTTGAATTCTTTTTGTTGGGTCGGGCTGACGAGCACGCACTAATGATCTCTTTCATAGAATTCATATCAAGATAGAGATTGTTAGATTTCAGTGTGACGCGAATTCTATTGGGCCAGGTCGGTGGGCCCATATTGTAAATCTCATTTAGGATTTTGCTTTCTCTATAAATTGATGTAAGCATAGTTGCAAAACTTGCGATTGTATTTTGATCTTCATAGTAGATTTATTCATCTACCCGTGGTTTAAGGGTTTTTCCCCGCATCGCAATTTCAATTTCTTGTTATCGTTCGATCTCTAACATCCTTCAATGATCTAACATCTAGAGTGGAGAGATTCTTCATTTTCTTAATCGATAAACACAATTC
This sequence comes from Begonia loranthoides, assembly GCA_022433065.1. Taxonomy (NCBI): domain Eukaryota; kingdom Viridiplantae; phylum Streptophyta; class Magnoliopsida; order Cucurbitales; family Begoniaceae; genus Begonia; species Begonia loranthoides. Next base: position 27,671,917 of record CM039477.1, on the reverse strand, counting down.
CTCTTCATCCACGTGTTTGAGATGTGTCAAACTCAACTTCCTCAATTATGCCAATTCTCCCAACTTTTTGATAATATTTTTGTTTCGGCTAACCTTTACAAGGGACTTTTGTAATGATGTCAAATTCTCGATTCCAGCCGAAATCACCACTCTTGTGCACTATCGTAGGTGACATAAACTTGAATATCATAGCAATAAACTAGAAAATGCGAAAGGTTTTGAAGCTTTGAAATCCCCTTTAGAAGATAGGTTGCAAGAGTTTGCTTTAGATCTAAGGTTTCCAAAAGGGTAAGGTTCTTTATGGAGTTTGGAATTTCCTTTGTTGACGATTTGTTTCATTTCATTCATTTGATTCTAGTCTATATAATTTATATTCAGTGTTGTACATTTGATTTCAAACACAATACATTTTTGGACTTGATTTATTGCTCTAACTTTAATTATTGTGATCCCTATGTGAGCATCCATTCATTTTGTGTGATCTATTGCTTTAATTTGATTTTAAGTCTTCTGCTACAAACCATGAATTTAGTTTTGGGCAAAGTTGTCGAGTTTTTTTTTTAAGATTGGATCATTCAATCTAACATTTCTGTTTTGGCCTTTCTCTAGACGTAACAAATTGTATGCTAATGACCTCATTTTTAGTTTATTCTTTGAGTTCACTGGAATTTGTTACTTTTTGACATAAATTTTATTGAAGAACAATATTGTTATATGTTTTATTTTGCTCTTATATTAAATTGGCTTCTTTTCAAGAAGATAAAAGAGGTTGATTGACTATTACTAATAATCGTAATTCGTCTTCATCGAAGTATCAAATGGCATAAAATACGTAGTGATAATTATTCAATGTTTCAAAATAATGTTCGGATAAAGAATAAATCTAATAAAGTAAAGTAATTGTTGGTCAAGTTATTAGATATACAACAAAAAGATAAGAAAATACACATTTGATCTTGAACTTAAGAAGTCATTTCAATTGTATGTTAAACTAATTTTTTTAACAATATGATCCTCAAAACTCAAACTTTATGTTGTGACTAATATGAAACCCGATGCATAGTCCTACACATGAATTTATTGTTCTTCCTCTCAGAGAGAGAGAGAGAGAGAGAGAGAGATTTCTTGAAGTAAGATATAATTTTTAGAGACACTAGTGCAGCTCACGTATCTTTTTTGACAAAATTTTGATGTTAGAGTGTATATTTTTCACACTGCAAGGTTGAAGGGTTATTGTTCTAAAAATTTAGTTTAAGATATCAGTTAAATTGATTTTCTAAGTTGAACATCTATCATGTGTTTTCTTGCTAAAAAATAACACAAAAATATACAAAAGTATTTACAATTTGAGTATTAAAAGTAAGAAAATCTATTATTAAAAGTAAGAAAACCAAAGTGGGGTTGGTTGTCGGCCGTTGACATTGAACCTCTAGAACAAATGGGCAATTTCAGAAAGTGGGGTTGGTTCCAAACCTTTTGGAACCAACCGTTCGGTTCTCGGTACCGAGAGTAAGGAACTGGAACCAGAACTGCAGGGAACCGGGTCCAGAACTAGAACTGAGCCTCGGTTCCGGTTCGATTCCAATCGGTTCCAATTCCCAACGTGAGAAAAGCCAATTTCAGAAAGCCGTAAATCTCCAAATGCAAATTTCTATTTTGAACTTATCAACAGAATCCATACATTTCATAATTGTTTCCTTGAATTTCAAAACTGCTTCCATCAACAAAATCCATACATCAACAAATTTCTATTCTCCAAATGCAAAATCCATAAATTTTATCATTAATGAATACTCCTTAGATCTCTGAATCTGCTTCCATGTCTCCAATATCATCGCCCACCCCTAGTAGCTGCTAAAGACATAAATATTTAACATTCAAGCAAAATGCATAGATTTCTACAAGAAAGAAAAACATATGAAATCAACTGACTAAGCAAATTAAGAAATGGAGAAGGACACAACCTATGATTATACAAAGAAGGACACTAAAAATATACAAGACCAATAACATGAAAATGATGTAAACGAAATGTTCATCAGTATACATTCTCAAGAAAATCATCAACAAAATCACCAATAAAGATAGTAGATTGCAGTAAGATTGAAAGTTGTAACGGAATAACAGAGGAAAATAGAAGATGAAGAAAAAGCAAAACCTCCAATTGAATACAAGCAAATGGCTAAACTCAACTTCAAGATTATTTATCGATCATATCAATGAACAAAAAATTGAACTTTATGGACTTGTGATCTAATCACCGGAATTGAACTTAGTTATCACTAAAACTTAATGACAAAAATAGAAATCAAACCCTAAATCAGAAATCAAAATTCAAAAACAGAAGCATAACCTAAATTGCAACCCCTAAATCACAAACCCTAAATCGCCTCTCGGCTCCAGACTTCACAGGTTCGCCGTTCACACTTCAATTTTAGGTTCGCCGTTCGCACGTCAATCGCAGGTTCACAGGTTTGCCGTTCGCCGTTTTGCAGGTTTTTCGTTCGCAGAAACTCTTCTCGCTCTCGGTAGTCGGTTCCAGACTTCGCAGTTCACAACACGCAAGATTTTCTTGTTTTTTTGTTAACATCGGTTCTCGGTTCTTGAATCATGGAATCAGGAACCGAACCGCAATTATAACCTAAAACAAAAAACCAAAAAGTTGTAAACTATAGGAACTGCGAACCCAAACCGAATCGGAACCGCAGCTCAGTTCCGATTCGGTTCTCGGTTCTGGTCGGTTCTTGCCCACCCCTATCTTACATCTCAAAATTTGAGATGTTATCATCCAATACTCTTACCGTTATCGATTCATTAAAATAAGGGGAGTGGGATACACATGGAGTTGGAAATAGGCTTCGGCGACTACCAATATTAAATTTTAGCCATTGTCGATACATATAAGAGCTCCAAAAATGAGTCTCAAGTTAAGAAGTCGTTCGTAGCAAATGGTGTTTCTGAGGTAGAAAATGATGAAGGAACTTGAAAACTAAAAAATGATTTTATTCTCCAACTCCACATGCATCTCATGCTCCTATTTTAATGAATCGATAAGGGTGAGGGTATTGGACGATAACATCTCAAACTTTGAGATATTAGATTTGAAAATTTTAAAGTTTAGAGTGTCAGTTGAAGAAATTTTAAAACTTCAGGGATCAAATTGATAATTACCCTTTTTTGATTATCACATCAATTAAAAAGTGGTATGTTAGCATTATATAAAAAGGTAAGATTATTGAGTACAATTAGAAGATAAAATCAAAATAGGGGGTGCGTGATGCACTTGGAGTTGGAAATAGGATTCAGCGATAACAAATATCAAATTTTAGTCATTGGCGTTACATATGAGAGCTCTGAAACTGAGTATTAAGCTAAGGAGTCGTTTGTAGCAAATAGTATTTCTGAGGGAGAAAAGAATTCTGAAACTAAAGAAAATGGTGAAGGAACTTGCAAAGTGAAGAGTGATTTTGTTCTCTAACTTCATGTGCATCTCATGCCCTTATTTTAACGAATTGATAACGGTAAAAGTATTGGACGATAAAATCTCAAGCTTTGAGGTGATAGATTTGAAAATTTAAAGTTTAGGTTTTAGTTGAAAGGATCTCAAAACTTCACGAGTGAAATTGATAATTACCATTGTTAAGTTTAGTGTTGTAAGAAAGTAAAATTATAGATAGTGTAAAATTAAAAGATAAAATTAACTATAACACAAAATACTGATCTCTTCCAACATTGAGCACAAACTGGAATTATTGAAAAGGACTTTAAAAAGGAACGGCCATAGAAGGGCCGGCGAGAGATAGAGTGGTGGTGGTCGGAGAAGACATTGACGCTGCCAGGTTGCTCAACGAGTTGAGGAAGAAGGTCGGAGATGCAGACATCGTCACCGTTGAAGAAATCAAACCTCCACCAGTTAAAGAGACCAAACCTCCACCAGTTGAAGAGACCAAACCTCCAGGCTCCACCAGTTAAAGAGACCAAACCTCCACCTCCACCTCCACTACCCCATCCAGAATCCTCCACTACCCCATCCAGTATCCCGTGCATCATCATGTGATCCGGCGGCGCCATCGTCGTTTCAAATTCGGATGTTTTTTTCTCTGTGCTAGTGTGAATTTTTACGTTCTTACCGTACCTTTTTTCTTTGGTCTCTTTAACTGGTGGAGTTTTGATTTCTTCAACGGTGACGATGTCGGCATCTCCGACCTTCTTCCTCAACTCGTTGAGCAACCGTTCAGCGTCAATGTCTTCTCCGACCACCACCACTCTATCTCTCGCCGGCCCTTCTATGGCGACGGAGATCAAACCTGCTGAAAAAAGTTCGGAAAACTGCAAGCGAATCCCAGTATTATTATTACACCATTTTTAAAGCTCACCTTTGATGGGCGAGACAGTCTCCAAGGCCTTGCTTCTGCATTTGTCGCAGGTCATTGACACCTTCACCACTAATTTTTGCTGCAAAAACAAGAAGAAATTAGCATCCTCATCATATTCAGCTGTGATTTATGTTTGTTTCCCAAGATGGGAAGAAATCCACACACCCACCTTCATGATCAAAAACAAGGATCGAATGGCTAGTTCGCCATGAAAATAGCTATGGTTGAAGACTGGTGGAGGTGTTATATCTGAGACTGTCTATGTATATATAGGAAATGAGAGTACAGAAGGTTCGGTCTACACTACGTAGACTTGATTAACCAATTGATTTCAATGGACCGCCATGATAATCATGGATCAAACTATATGTCGTAATTAGATGGTTGAAAGGTATACGAGTTGCTTGAAAATTGGAGGGAACATGAACAATAATTAGTCTAAGTCATGGGTTGATTTTAAGAGGTCACTAAAATTCCATTCTTTATTCTTTAATTATTTGTTTCAAAAATTATAATATTAGCCTCCTCCTCCTGTTACCAGCTATCGAGAACGGGATTATTTTAGTAATTTCACATTTAGAATTTCTTTGTTTTTTGCTGAGAATAATATTTTTATTTGTTATGAAAATATTTTTAGAATTATTATAATGCACATATTCATATTATATTATTATATTAAATGATTGTAAAAGTTTGCTAAAATTTTTAGTTAGGTTTAATTTTTTTAAAAATTAATTTATTAAAAAAAATACGAGAAAAAGAGAGTGAGATAAAGAAACAGTTTTTGTCAAAAATAAAAATAAAATTCAATAAAAAAAATCTTATTTCAAAAATTCTGAAAAAATTAAAGTAAATTTTGATTATTATTTTCAATCAATCAATCAATCAATCCTATAAAAAATCAATAAGATTGCTGGAAGGAAATTTGGTTCATATTCAAATGATAAAAATTAAATAATAATAATAATGCAGAGTTAAAGTCATTCAATCTTGTACGAGATAAGAGAATAACAATAATACAACTAAGACAATAAAATCAATCCTGCAGTTTTATTCAAACATATAGAAAGCAGCATAGATAAAATGTTAAACACACCACTTTTAGGCCCCAGAAAGTGTACCTTCGTAAGCTATATTCCAACTATCTGCATCTGAAAAGAAAAAGATTAACAGGAACATCAAGAACACAATGTAGAGATTTGTCTGATGAATCTGCACAGAAGTAGTTATGAAACAGATCTAAGTCATGGAATATGCAGTTTGATACCCTTTCAAATTGTCAAACGAAGCAATCCAAACAGGTACAACATTTAGATACCCTTTTAAATATAGGCACAATAGATCTCGAGGAGGATCGCTCAAAGAATCCAAATTAAGAATCTTGTCCCTCAATGATCTAACATCTAGAGTGGAGAGATTCTTCATTTTCTTAATCGATAAACACAATTCTTCTCCATCCTCGTGTTTGAGATGTGTCAAACTCAACTTTCTCAATTCTCCCAACTTTTTGATAATAATTTTGTTTCAGCTAACATTTATATGGGACAACTTTTATAATGATGTCAAATTTTCGATTCCAACAGTAACCTCAACTCTTTGTGCACTATCATTGGCGACATAAACTTGAACATCATAGCGATAAACTAGAAGAAGCCGAAGGTTTTGAAGCTTTGAAATCCCCTTGGGAATATAGGTTACAAGAGTTTGCTTTAGATTTAAGGTTTCCAAAAGGGTAATGTGACAGCCAACCTTGTGAATGCTAGGAAAGGATCAGATGTGCGTCCGACCCATATTAGTGGGGCTGCACAATCCCACATCGGTTGAGATAATAGAAAATGCATGGTTTATAAGTAGGGTTCCACTCCCTACCTAGTAAAACTCGTTTTGGGCTAACCCCAAGAACAAAACCGTGCGGGCGTACGCTATTTGAGATCACTCGGACAAATCTGCATTTATCAGCTGCTAAACGAATCTTACGCTATTTGCAAGGAACCAAAGATTTTGACATATTCTACAAGAAGGGTAAACAATCCGAATTAATCGAATTTACTGATAGCGATTATGCAGGCGATCAAGATGATAGAAAAAGTACATCCGGTTATGTCTTTATCTCTGGTACAGGGGCTGTTTCGTGGTCATCTAAGAAACAACGAATTGTTACGTTATCAACGACTGAAGTTGAATTTATTGCTGCCTGTGCTTGTACTTGCCAAGCTATATAGTTAAAGAGAATTCTTGAAGAACTACAGTTCAACCAAAATAGAGCAACTACAATTTTCTGTGACAACAGCTCAATTATAAAATTGTCAAAGAATCCAATTTTACATGGAATGAGCAAACATATTGAAGTGAAATATTATTTTTTAAGGGATCTCAGCAACAGTGGAGTAATTGATTGGAAGCATTGTTCCAGCAAAGAGCAATTGGTTGATATATTTACTAAACCACTTAAATTCATTTTATTTCAAAGTCTGAGAAATTTATTGAGTGTTTGCGACATGAAGAATTCTACTTGAAAATATGGCTCATTAAATTGAAGTTCAAGCACTTCAGTTTACTAAAGGGATTGTTATGAAAATTATAGTGGGACCTAAGCATTAATGGTGTGAGACCTATGCATTAATGGTGATAGGATCAACCATTAATGAAATGTTTTTCAACGTTTTCTTTCGGAGTCACTTTACATTGTTTTTCAATGTTTTCTCTTTCGGCGTTTCCTTTCGTCCATGTTTTGATGTGCGTGTTTTGAGGACGTCTGTTTTTTTTGTTTTTTATTCTGTGTAATAGCCTATAAATAAGCTTATTTTGTAACATAACATGCATCGATAGAAAAACCTTCAATTTCTTTATATTACTCATATTCCTATTTTATTATCATTTAAGAGGTCTTTCCTTACCTAAAATGCCACTATTTATTCTCCATTTTTCTTTCTTAAATTATTTGTTTAAAAAATTATAATATTAGCCTCCTCCTCCTGTTGCCAGCTATCGAGAACTTCTCGGGATTATTTTAGTAATTTCATATTTAGAATTTCTTTGTTTTTTTGCTGAGAATAATATTTTTATTTGTTATGCAAATATTTTTAGAATTATCATAATGCATATGTTCATATTATATTATTATTAAAAATAAAATTCATTAAAAAAATCTTATGTCAATAAATTTGTGACGTGACAACATGACACAATCCTTAATTTTATTGAAAAAGATTGATGAAAAGACTATTTAAAAATCATATTAAAACTATAATTAAAACTATAACGAGTAAAACATATTTTAGTCAAAATTAATAATTGAAGAAGATTTTGAAAACTTTGATATTCAACAATTTTTGCCACTTTAAACTAACATTCATTTTTTTTGAAGCAATAATATAATTCTTGTAACAATTTCATTCAAATTTCTATAATCGAAGAGGAAATCAAAAAGGTCTTTCTTGAAAGGATAGTCTTCAAAAATTCCCAAAAAATTTTAAGTAAATTTTGATTATTTTTTTCAATCAATCAATCTTATAAAAAATCAATAAGACTGCTGGAAGGAAATTTGGTTCATACTTCAAATGATAAAAATTAAATAATAATAATAATGCAGAGTCAAAGTCAATCAATTTTACACAGGCGAGAGATTTTTTGTAATTATAGTTGAATAAGGTTAAATTTATTCTCTAATTCTACACGTTAATTTTGTTTTTGATGTGTCGCTCATTAATTGATGTGAATAATGTCTTATTTTAACTACTCATTATTGTTTTAAGGGTAATTATCAATTTAGCTCCTAAAATTTGAGAGTTCTTTCAACTGACGCCTTAAACTTTAAATTTTTAAATTTGAAACTTCAAAGTTTGAGATGTTATTACTCAATACTCTCACCGTTATCAATTCGTTAAAATAAGGGGCGTGAGATGCACATAGAGTTAGAAATATGTTTCGGCGACTACCAATATCAAATTTTAGTTATTAGCGATACATATGAAAGCTCTAAAACTGAGCTTCTAGCTGAGGAATCGTTCCTAGCAAATGGTGTTTCTGAGGCAGAAAAGGATTCTGAAACTAAGAAAAAAGATGAAGGAACTTGAAAACTGAAAAATAATTTTATTCTCCAACTCTACGCGCATCTCATGCCCTTATTTTAACGAATTGATAAGGATGAGGGTATTGGACGATAACATCTCAAACTTTGAGGTATTATATTTGAAAATTTTAAAGTTTAGAGTGTCAGTTGAAGAAATTTCAAAACTTCAGAGATCAAATTGATAATTACCTTTGTTTTAATTATCACATCAATTAAAAAGTGGTACATTAGCGTTATATAAAAAGGTAAAATTATTGAGTAAAATTAGAAGATAAAATCAAAATAGGGGGCGTGTGATGCACATGGAGTTGGAAATAAGTTTCGACGACAACAAATATCAAATTTTAGCCATTGGTGATACATATGAGAGCTCTAAAACTGAGTATTAAGCTGATGAGTCGTTCGTAACAATAGTTTTCTGAGGCAAAAAAAGATTATGAAACTAAAGAAAACGATGAAGGAACTTGCAAACTGAAGAGTGATTTTGTTCTCCAACTCTATATGTATCTCATACCCCTATTTTAACGAATTGATAACAGTGAAAGTATTGGATAATAAGATCTCAAGCTTTGAGATGACAGATTTGAAAATTTAAAATTTAAGGTGATAGTTAAAGGGATCTCAAAACTTTAAAAGTGAAATTGATAATTACTATTATTTTAAAGTTTAGCGTTCTAAAGAAGTAAAATTATAGACTTATAGTGTAAAATTAGAAGACAAAATTAAGGATACCACAAAATACTAATCTCTTGCAACATAAACTAGAATTATTGAAAAGGACTTTAAAAAGGTACGGTAACTGTAAGAAGATAAAAATTCACACGAGCACAAAGAAAAAAAATCAGAATTTGAAACGACGATGGCGCCGCCGAATCACAGGATGATGCACCATGGGTCGGCGTCGCGTACGGGGTAGCACTCGTACCAATAGGGTGAATAGGGTAGTGGAGAATACTGGATGTTTGAGGTTTGAGGTTTGAGGTTTGTTCTCTGGTGGAGGTGGAGGTGGAGGTGGAGGTGGAGGTTTGGTCTCTTTAACTGTGGAGCCTGGAGGTTTGGTCTCTTTAGCTGGTGGAGGTTTGATTTCTTCAACGGTGACGATCTCGCCATCTCCGACCTTCTTCCTCAACTTGTTGAGCAACTGTTCAGCTTTAATGCCTTCTCCGACCACCACCACTCTATCTTTCTCCGGCCCTTCTATGGCGACGGAGATCAAACCTGTTGAAAAAAGTTCAGAAAACTGCAACAAGCGAAACCCAGTATTATTATTACGCCATTTTAAAGCTCACCTTTGATGGGCGAGACAGTCTGCAAGGCCTTGCTTCTGCATTTGTCGCTCGTCATCGACACCTTCACCACTAATTTTTGCTGCAAAAACAAGAAGAAATTAGCATCCTCATCATATTCAGCTGTGATTTCTGTTTGTTTCCCAAGAAAATTGACGTGAAGATGGGAAGAAATGCACACACCCACCTTCATGATCAAAAACAAGGATCGAATGCCTAGTTTGCCATGAAAATAGCTATGGTTGAAGCCTGGTGGAGGTGTTATATCTGAGACTAGTGGTGTCGAGCCAGCCCGCCCACTCGGCTCGGTACTGTAGCGATCCGACCTCGGCTCGGATCGCTACAGTACCGAGCGGGCTCAGCTCGGGCTCGGTAGACGGGCCGAGCTGAGCCCGAGCACCCGGGCTCGCGAGCTCGGCGAGCCTGGCTCGCGAGCCTGCCTGGCGGGCTGGCCCGGCTAGCCAGCAGGCGAGCCAACCCGCCAGATGTTCACTGTGAGCCCGAGCTCACGACTTGGGGAGACGGGATCCCACAACGACGGGGAGACGGGATCCCTCTGGCCTGAGCTGACGAGTCGCGACGACGGGGACGGAGCTCGCGACGACGGGGACAGAGCTCGCGTGAAGGACCGGGCTCGCGACGACGAGGACAGAGTCGGGACGACGAGGACGACGAGGACTGCGTCAATGGCGATCGCCGGCAAGACAGAGCTCGCCGACTCTGTCCCGACGTCGCGAACTCCCGACGCAGAGAAGCCTTCGCGAACTCCCGACGCAAAGAAGCCTTCGCGAACTCGCGACGTCGCGAACTCCCGACGTCGCGAACTCCCGACGTCGCGACTCTGTCCTTCGCCGCTTCTCTGTCCCTACGCAGAAAAGCCTTCGCCGCTTCTCTGTGAGATTTCTCACAGAGAAGCCTTCGCCGCTTCTCTGTGAGAAATCTCACAGAGAAGCAACGGTCTTCAGACCGTTTCTTGCAACGGTCTGAAGACCGTTGGCGAGCAGGCGAGGGGCGATGGCAACGGTCTCTAGACCGTTGCCTGGAGCGCACTGGAGGTGAGCTCCCTCCCTGTGGCGAGCTCCCTCACTGGCAGTGAGTCACTGCCAAATGCCAACGGACCGTTGGCAACGGTTGGAAAATTTTCCAACGGTTGGAAAATTTTTTTCTATATATACTCCTCATTATCTCTCAAATTTTTCATCCCAACTTTCTCACATTCTCTCAATCTTTTCACAAATTTTTCTCTTTTTCTCTTAATATCTCCTTCTCAATTGCTTAATCTCTCCATCATTCTCCCAATTTCAAAGGTATATTTTATTTTTATAATTTTAATTTTTTTAATTTAATGTGTATTACAAAACAACTATTTTTTTTTTTTGCAATTTTTGTAGGACTCGTATTCGGGGAGGAGGTGATCACAATTCACAACAATTGCATACTATTGTTGCGTAATTGGTGTGCAGTATCATTTTATTTATTAATTGTTTCGTAGTAGTCAATTTTTTTAATTATGGATCCTCGTGATTTTTTGATTGCCACTTTTAATGACACTAACGATGATATTGAAGAAATTAGGGAAGATAATCTCACAATTGCAATTGATCAATCATCGGCACATGCATCCACATCGTCACCTAGAAAAAAAAGAAGTAAAACATCGGAGGTATGGAATAATTTTGAAATAAAAGATATTAAAATTGGTGGAAAAATAGAAAGTAGAGCACAATGTAAATATTGTATTAAACATTATGCATACGTATCCGGTAGTTCTACTAGCACACTTGGTAGGCATTATGAAAAATGTCACGCTAACAAGCAAGTGAAAGACCCTACACAAACACTCATAAATGCTAGTGGCAGTGGCAATTTTATGTATTCACATAATAAAATGAGAGAAGGAGTAGCAAAATATATATCACAATCTGAAGCACCTTTATCTATGTTTGATAGCGAGTTATTTGAAAATTTTATGAAAGAGTATATTAATCCTAGTTTTAGACGAGTCCCTAGAAGTACGACGCGAAGTGATATTATTAAAATGTATAATCATATGAAAAATGAATTAATTGAGTTTTTTTCAAATGCTCCGTCTATGTCTATTTGTATTACTTCTGATTTATGGAGTGCACCTAATGCTTTAGGATATATTGTCATAACTTCTCATTTTATTGATGACTCTTGGCAATTAAATAAAAGAATATTAGGATTTCGTAATTGTGAATATCCACATAGTGGCGTTACCATTTATAGATATATTGTTGGAATTTTGCAAGAATATGCTATTAGAGATAGAATTTTTAGTATTACGCTAGATAATGCTGCTGCTAACGATGTTGCAATTTTTGAATTTAAAAGGTTATTTCAATTAGATACGGGTCATAATACTCTTTTTCATATGAGATGTGTTTGTCATATTTTAAATTTAGTTGTTCGAGATGGCATGTCACATATTTCGCTACATATTGAATCTATTCGATCTGCAATTTCTTTTATTACTTCATCTAATACGCGAGAACAAGAATATAAAGAATATTGTAAAATTGCTCAACTTAAACCAAGAAAATTAAAAACCGATGTAGATACAAGGTGGAATTTGACTTATTTAGTGTTAGAAAATGTTAAGCCATATTGGTTAGTTATTTGTGCTTATATTAGTGAAAAAACAAAATGTATTATTCTTGATCATAATAGTTGCGATATTGCTAATTTATTTCTTGATTTTTTAAAACCATTTTATGAAGCTACAAATAAATGTTCGGGAATTTATTATCCCACTACTCATCTTGTTCTCCCAATTTTTATAAAATTAACGGGTACTTTTCAAATATTTAAACAAAGAAACGAATTTTGTGCATTAATTGAAAAAATGGAAAAAAAATTTAAAAAATATTGGCTTAACATACCTCATATTTTTTGTTTTGCATGCATAATGCATCCTAGATTTAAATTAGATGGAGTGCGTATAATGCTTGATAGAATTTCTTCTAATTTAGGTATTTCTTCTTCAATTAATGGTGCTCAATTAAGAAATGAAATTGATAATTTATTTTCTTCTTATGAAATTAAATATTCTAATAATCGTTCAATTCCTTCATATGATATGCATGCTAGTTCTAGTAGTGGTGCTTGTGGTGGAGATCCACAAGATTTTATGTATGATATATTTAAGCAAATAGATAGCAATGTTCATTCTTATAATTCACAAAGAAATGAACTCGATATTTATCTTAACACCTACCATAACATTTCTTGCCCCGAGGATTTTGATATTTTGGCTTGGTGGAAAGTCAACTCTATTTCATTTCCTATTCTTTCTAGAATGGCACGTGATCTACTAACACCTCCGGTCTCTACAGTAGCATCGGAGTCTGCTTTTAGTGCAGGTGGACGTGTGTACGATGATAAACGAGGAAGACTTGCACCAGAAATCGTTGAGGCACTCATTTGCATGAAGGATTGGAACGACGCTGTGACGAGAGATCAACAACGAGAAGATGACATAGTTGAAGAATTCAAAATTTTGAATGTCGAAGACTAAATTTTTATTTAAATTTGAAATTGTAATTTTCATTTTCATATATTTTCTTTATCTTGTAAGTTGTGATTTGAAATTGTAATTTATATTTGAAATTGTAATTTTCATTTTCATTTTGAAATTGTAATAAAAATATTTATTCAATTCAATAAAAATATTTATTCAATTAAATTATTAATTATAGTATTTTTACATTATAATAAATTATTATAATAATAAATGATACCGCACACCAATTACGAAACAATAGTATGCAACAATAGTATTTATCAATTACGAAACATTATATAAGATATTATTATTTATGTATATTTGGCTCGTTAGGCTCGGCTCGTTAAAGCTCGTTAGGCTCGCTCGGCTCGTTAAGGCTCGGCTCGTTAAGCTCGGCTCGTTAGGCTCGGCAGGCTCGTTAGGCTCGGCTCGTTAAGCTCGGCAGGCTCGACGAGCCAGACTTTTTTAGGCTCGGTCGGCTCGGCTCGGCTCGTTAGCCATCTCTATCTGAGACTGTCTATCTATGTGTGTATATATATAGGAAATGAGAGTACAAAAGGTTCGTTCTACACTACGTAAACTAATATGCCAGGCCCATAATTAGCTGGTTGAAAGGTACACGAGTGGGAGTGGCTTGAAAATTGGAGGGAACACGAACAATAATTAGTCTAACTCATGGGTTGATTTTGAGAGGTCACTAAAATTCCATTCTTTATTCTCTATTTTTCTTTCTTAAATTATTTGTTTCAAAAATTATAATATTAGCCTATTGTTTCCAGCTAGCAAGAAGGGGATTATTTTAGTAATTTCACATTTAGAATTTCTTTGTTTTTTGCTGAGAATAATATTTTTATTTGTTATGAAAATATTTTTAGAATTATTACACGTCATTTCGATCATAAGTTGCCTACGACATTTTGATCATACGTCATTTTTATGGCCCAACGCGTAATAATGATGTTTATATTTTTTTAAGAGAAACTAAATTTCTATAGACATATTATTGAAGTAATCAACTATCTTTAAATAACGAGAAATTAGCGATTAAGGTTGATTAATTGGTTAGATTTTGGGAGACTTTTGGTGATTAGATCGAAGAAGATAAGACGCTCTTTTCGGCACCTATGATTATTGTTCAAAAGTCAATTTTTTGCCGAGAATATTAAAAATTCAGATTTGGAATTCCACACTTCTAACGCGAATCAAGTTATGGGACAAGCCTAGTGTGATCATTACCGAAGGATCAATGAACATAAATCAAAATTCAATACTTTTTTTTCAATTTTGATAGATTTTTGAAAATCTCTTGTGAGATTTTTTTTTTTATACAATCAAAACTTGGCCTAAGAGTGTGCGATTGCAAGTGTTGAAAGTTGATTGGTCGAAGGACAAGAATTTTTTGGAGGTAAGATAAACTTAATTTCATTGAATTCGAGACCTGAACGACTAATAATTCATAGAGTCAAAAGCAACCCAAAATTTAAACGGTAAACTCTACACAAAGTTTAAAATTTTCAATCAAACTCAAATTCAAATTAACAGATAGCCATTGAAACGAAAACAAAATTTATCTAGAAGACATAAGGATTTTCCAAACTTTCGAGTCTCAAATCGTAGCATTTCAACCCGATTTACATAATACAAAACTAAAATCAAATTGATTGTTAAAACTTTGATATTTTTCTCCAAAAAGTTTCATCGTAGAGTAAATATTTCACTTACCAAAGAAATTACCACACACAATTCCGACTTTAGGCAAGGACTCCATCTTATGATGATGATTTCTCTCTTGGAAGGGTGCAACCTTAAGGGGGAATTTTTCTTAAATGGCAAAATTTGGGAGAATTAACTTTAGTAACTTTCATTAATTATTTAACTAAAATTAATTAACTCAAATTAATTTAATTAAAATTCTGAACTACAGAAAAAAAAAAAAAAAAAAAACAACACCGACCTCACGCTCATGTTTTCCGGTAAAATTCGTCGATGTTAACACTGCAGTTTTGTTAATGTCAAGGGCTATCAAACGAAAAGTTCAAGGCAGCAACAATGAACAGCTCAGAATGACGAGAAGTTGATCTAACCGATGACAAAAGGCGTCAATAATATGGAGAAGTCTGTCCTCCAACTCTGCAATAGGAATGAAAGGCCATGATAGAATGAACATCTTGAATTTAATATATCAAGACTCAATTATTTAAAAAATAAGGACTCATCACAGACATTCCTCGTTCCTACACTTGATGTTAATAAATCAAGACTCAATTATTTAGTGGGATCAAGATGTGAAATAAACATGCACGTGATGCAATGACTATTAAGTTTACATTTATTCACTTCAACCACCCACTTTCAATCAACTCTGCTCAAAGATGTTGTTTAAGTCACTGGCGAATTGTTTCAAGTTTTCTTTTGTGAAACTAAGCTCGAGATCAGTCTGTTTCACTCCGTCCATTTTTGTTTTAGCCTTTCTCCGAACGTGACAAATTGTATGCTAATGATCTCATTTTTAGTTTGTTCTTCAAGTTCACTGAAATTTGTTACTTTTTTACCGAAATTTTATTGAAGACCAATATTGTTATATGTTTTATTTTGCTCTTATATTAAATTGGCTTCTTTTCAAGAAGATAAAAGAGGTTGATTGACTATAGATAATAATTGTAATTCGTCTTCGTCGAAGTATCAAATGACATGTAGAGATAGTTATTCAATGTTTCAAAATAATGTCCGGATAAAGAAAATCAAAATTTGAGTATTAAAAGTAAGAAAATCCATAATAAACTCATAAAATAAGCAATGATATTCAATAAGACAATAATCGAAATTATCTCTTATAATTTGGCAAGTACATAGCCAGAACGTGACCAATTGATATGGTTGTGTGGAACCGTCTATAATTATTTTATTCTCATAATATATAGTTTGATATATTAAATTTTTTGTAGAAACCTCGACAACAAATATGTGAACATCAATTTTTTATAATAATAATTCGTTTAATTGTGAGAGCATTTTTTTAATATTAATGTTTTTTGAAAAATAGGAAAAATGACAAATCAACCATCGTGGTTTCCAATCAATGACAAGTCAACTACTGTGGTATGTTTTCTAACAAATTAACCATCCACGTATGCTGGGCATGACAAATCAACCATCGCTGTCCGCAAAATATACTGAGGGCCCCGCAACTTTTGCTTGGAGGCTGCGGCCTCCAAACATTTTTTTTGCCTGGAGGCATTTTTTTGCCTGGAGGCCTTTGCCCGGAGGCCTCGACCTCCAGGCAGGCATTTTTTTTTTCCCGAAGGCCACGGCCTCCAGGCCATTTTTCTTTTTTTGCGTGGAGGCCGCGGCCCCCAGGCAAAAGTTGCGGGACCCTCAGTGTATTTTGCGGACAGCGATGGTTAATTTGTCATACCCAACATACGTGAATGGTTAATTTGTTAAAAAACATATCACATTGGTTGACTTGTCATTGATTGAAAACAACGATGGTTGATTTGTCATTTTCCCTTGAAAATAAAATAATGGGATGATAATTGAATCAAATATTGTATGCATTGTAGACTGACATCATAATATTGACGTAAGCAAAGGTAGAACCATTCAACAAGGCAAGTGACGTTCTAAGATTTTGTCACTTTTCAATTTAATTTTATTTTTGTTAAATAAGTTGATGAAATATATGAAAATCAATTTTCAAAATGATGATTTCGAAAATTCATCGAATAACCGTAAAATATTTGATGAATTTTTACACAAAAGTACTTGTTTTTTACCAAATTTTGAATGTACGATGAAATTAGTAGATCGTTATTTTCTAATTTCGTAAGAAGAATGTATTGTAGTCTATTTGTTACCTGTAGGTGGAATCAAGGGGACAACCCACTAACTAATTAATATAAACCATGATTGATAATGCATACCTATTTTAATGTTTTAATACTAGAGAGAGAAGAGAGAGAGAGAGACAGAGAGATTTTTTGTAATTATAGTTGAATAAGGTTAAATATATTCTCTAATTCTACACGTTAATTTTATTTTTGAAGTGTCACTTATTAATTGATACGTATAATGTCTTATTTTAACTACTTATTATTGTTTTAAAGGTAATTATCAATTTAGCCCATGAAATTTGGATGTCTTTTCAACTGACACCTTAAACTTTAAATTTTCAAATCTGATACTTCAAAATTTGAGATGTTATCATCCAATACTTTCACCGTTATCAATTCATTAAAATAAGGGACGTGAGATGCATATGGAGTTGGAAATAAGTTTCGGCGACAACCAATATCAAATTTTAGCCATTTAAGATATATATGAGAGCTCAGAAACTGAGTCTTTAATTAAGGAGTCGTTCGTAGCAAATGGTGTTTCTGAGGCAGAAAAGGATTCTGAAACTAAAAAAAACGATGAAGGAACTTGAAAACTGACGAGTGATTTTGTTCTCCAACTTCATGTGTATCTCAATCTCATGCCCCTATTTTAATGAATTGATAACGGTGAGGGTATTGGACGATAACATCTCAAACATTGAAGTGACAGATTTGAAAATTTAAAGTTTAAGGTATTAGTTGATGGGATTTCAAAACTTCAGGAATGAAATTGATAATTACCATTGTTTTAAAGTTTAGCGTTCTAAGAAAGTAAAATTATAGACTTATAATACTAATCTCTTCCAACATTGAGCACAAACTGGAATTATTGAAAAGGACTTTAAAAAGGTACGGTAACGGTAAGAAGATATAAATTCACACGAGCACAAAGAAAAAAAATCAAAATTTGAAACGACGATGGTGCCGCCAGATCACATGATGATGCCCGTCATGTCACTGTCGCGTACCGGGTAGCACTCGTACAAATAGAGTGGATGGGGTGGAGGATACTGGGGGAAGGCATGTTGACCGATTTGAGGTTTGTTCTCAGGTGGAGGTGGAGGTGGAGGTGGAGGTTTGGTCTCTTTAACTGGTCGAAGTTTGATTTCTTCAAAGGTGACGATGTCGACATCTCCTACCTTCTTTCTCAACTTATTGAGCAACCATTCAGCGTCAATGTGTTCTCCAACCACCACCACTCTATCTCTCTCCGGCCCTTCTATGGCGACGGAGATCAAACCTATTGAAAAAAGTTCAGAAAACTGCAACAAGCAAATCCCATATAGGGGTGGCCAAGAATCGACCAGAACCGAGAACCGACCAGGAACCGAGCTTCGGTTCCGGTGCGGTTCTGGTTCTTGGTTCCTAAATTCCTAAATGGTTTGGGTTCGATTTTTTTGTTTTCTTTGTGGTTCGGTTCTCGATTCCATAAACAAGGAACCGAGAACGAGTTGTTTTAATTCATTTTCAACAAATGAGACAACAGTTGCGATTGCGACCAAGAACCTAGTACCTTGAACTGAGAGGCGCTGCAATTCTACGTTCCCGAAGATGAACCTATGACTGCGAAGGAGAATTCGCGAAGACGAACCAGCGAAATCGTTGCTTCTGACCCTTGTTCCCTTGATTCCGAGATTAGGTCTGGTTAAAAATTGTTGGATTTAGGGTTTGCGATTCTGTTTTTGATTTAGGATTTTTGCTTCTGTTTTTTATTGAGTTTTTGCTTCTGTTTTTGATTTAGGGTTTTTGCTTCTGTTTTTTTTATTAAAATCGTCTGATTAAAAGTGAACCCCTGTTGTTTGTTTGTTGTTATGGTTTTCGGTTCAATGTAAAAATCCCTTTTTTTGTTGCAGCTTTTTTCGAAAATGCAATACATAACAGTATGGGTCATCTTTTTGGTGTCTATAGTTTTTGTGAGATGTTCTTTTTGGTCAATTTGGTATCTATAGTTTTTGTTCTCTTCTGTTAATCATATTTACAAGTGTCGAAGTTGAGAATCAAACCTGGAAGTTGCAAAAAGAAGTTCCAGATATGATAATAGTTCTCTTAATTGGATGGGGATGTCTCAAAAATGGTTGTATTGTAGGGTTCAAAAGATTATCATAAATCTTTATAGACGTGTAATGTTGTTTTTGTTTTCCATTTTTAGACTTGTTCTTTTTATAGGCATATTTATGTTCTTCTTTTTTATAAGAAACAAAGCATATTGCACATAAATGTCTTTTTGGAATCATTGAGATTCTAGTTAAAGTTGTCAATAGATCTTTTGTTGGGGGTAAGTTCATCTGCTATGTTTCCATATCTGCTTTTTATTACTATGATATGATTGCTTGGAGAGAAAAGAAGCTGGCATTGACGGACTTGGAGGGAGTTGAGTTCATGCTTGTCTGCTATTAATCGAGTTATAGGTCCTGAGTAAGTTTCAAGACTCTTATTCATGATTTCCCATCATGTCCATTTTTTGGGTTTGATTTTTGTTCAGCATCAGTTTCATGCATAATCATTCTAGTCTTTGGACGTTCTGTTTTCAGGATTTGTTCTTGACAAAGAAGATAGAAATGTCACAAGATCTGATCTTCAAAGTTGAATGATAGACTTTGTGTTTTAAAATGGAAATCTGTAGCATTTCAATTCTGTAGCTGCCATATTTTTAACTGCAGGTTAGGAACCGCAAGGAACTGAATCCGGAACCGGAACCTCACTCGGTTCTCGTTCCGGGTCTGGTCCTTGCGGTTCCTGTTTCGGTTCCTGTTTCAGTTCCTTAAAAAATCAAAAAAAAAAAATCAAAAAGACTGCTAATAAAAATTAAATAATAATAATAATAATAATACATAGTCAAAGTCATTCAATCTTATGAAGTAGAAAATACATGATTTATAAGTAAGTTTCCCCTCCCTATCTAGTACAACGAATTTTGGCTAACACTAAGAACAAAACTGTGTGGACTTCGTGTAATAACCCGATTCCAATTTTCTCGATTAACGATGTAATCATTTTTGTTTTAAAAATAAAAGTGTGGATGTTCCTAAGTTACATCGTATTATGAATGTTAAGTTGCAAGGTATAACCTCGTAGACGTTTAATTGGGGAAAGATTTAAGAGAAAATGTGAAAAATGATGGAATTATGTGGTTTCGGACGACGGTAGGGGAAGTGCGGACGCGGCGGATGCATAAATTGGAGTCTGCATTGAATCTGTATGAATAGGGAGCATCCGGACGATACATGCGGACGATGCGGACGAGGGATTTCGCGTCCGCATTGAATCTGTCCAATTTTGATTCACGCGGACGACTCATGCAGACGAGGTGGACGACCAAATGGCGTCCGGAAACCCATATAGGACGCTGAGGATGAATGGCCGAGGACGCCAATTTCTGAGTAATTTTGGAGACACAGACGCCGCGGACGACTGTACGGCGTCCGCAATGCACTTAATCTGCGATTTTAAAGGGAACAAAAGTCAGAAAACAACGACGGGTTTCAACATTTTGCGAGTTAATGCTCGTGCTTTCGGTGGGAGAATCCTGGTAGCAGCTCCGTAGCCAACCTAGACGCATGTCTTGTCTCCTTTGTCGTCTAGGTACGTCTCCCTCTATATCTTCCCCACTTCCTCCTTCTCCAAGTGTTTTTGGGTGCTGGAAGTATTGAGTTGCATTTTCGTGCTGAGTGTGGAGCCTTTGTACGAGAGATTAGACTTCAACAGGTAAGGATTGAGTGTGTCTTGGCCGTCTAAGCCCTACCCACAAGTGATTAGTTGTATTGTTGGTTTTGTTTTCTGGTTTTATTATGATTTTACTGGTTTAAACATGAGGAATATGAGATCAGAAGGAATAAGATGATCACGTTATGATTTAAGGTTAGATGTTGATACTAAAGACTACCTCTAGATGAATCACAAAGTTAAAGAGATGAAGTGTTTCCATTACATGCTGTGTTTTGTTGAAACTGTAATTTTACTGGGTTTTTTTTTATGAGATAGAACATTTTACTGGTTTAGTATAGCTATAAGATGAGATAGAAGATCATGTTACGAAATGATAATGGAAATGAATGGATGTTGTGATGTTAAGTGATGAATAACAAAGATAAAGTGATGAAGGTGTTTCCATTTCATTAAAATGACGTAGATACTAGCTATCAAAACATGTTGTCATGCTGTCAAAACATGCTGTAATGAAGACTTAAACCTCCCTGTTATGATATAATTTTCAATGAATTACGAAGAATGAGTGAAGAAAGAAAATGAATGATGAATGATAAGTGAAGAAAGGGAAGATAAGAAATGAAATGATTGGTCAAATGGTTGATGTGGTTGCTAGATTTTGCATAAGGAATTCTGAACTACAAACGTATGCCTAAATGTTGATGCTCTGATTTAGTGTAGAAAGTTTATTGCTGTTATTACTTATTGCTAAACATGGTTGTGCACATCCCTAGTGAGAGAAGAGATGAGGTAGGTTGAACATAAGAGCACAAGTTTACTTTAGTAAGTGAAATCGGTACACAAAGCATGATTTTTAATTATTAAGCTTCAATAGTTAGATGGTTAAACATGATCAACACTTCACTTTGTGCTGGTATTGGTATTTGTTGGTAAGCATGATAAATCTTTGATGGTCAAAGGATATATAAAGTATGATACTCTGAATTTTTGGGGTGACTTCTAGTTTTGCTGCTGTGATAATGTAGAGTGAGATAGAGAATATTGATTTCATTATTATGATGTTAAATGAAGGAAGTTGTGTTAGTAAGCATGCTTTAATTTGTCAATCTTCAAGTATAAATTGAGCGTATAATCTGTATTTTGTGCAAATGCTATACTTCGTTTGTTGATAGTATGGTTAGTTCGTTGATATGTGAAGCATGAAATGTCTTTCCTTATCGGTTGTGGATTGTGTTCTTCTATATGTTATATGTTAGAATAAATTCATATTAAGAGAAATCTAATAGGAGCACCCAAAGGGATGGTGCCACAAGCATGAGTGAGGAAAAAGAATGAATAAAAATGATGTCGGGATGAACGGGACACGTCATCACCGAGTAAACCCTCCGTCGGGATACGTCGGAAGGATAGAAACTCTAGAGGCTGGACACGCCAATAGAAAAAGACCCTTGGAGGCGGGACACGCCAAAGAGGGGATGAACGATAATAAAAATGTTCGGGATGAGCGGGATACGTCATCACCGAAGAAACCCTTTTAACGGGATACGTTAGAAGGGTGGAAACTCCGAAGGCAGGACACGCCGGATGAGGAGGAACCTCGAAGGCAAGAAATGCTGGAAAATGGACCGAAAAGGAAGTTGGAGGGCGGATTTCATCCCCTAAGAACCTTCCAATCTTCACACTCGGGATACGAGTGAAGAACGAACGTAATGAAAAGGATTGGTTTGGGTGGCCCCCATTCCAAACAGAATTAAAGAGAGATGCATATATGATTTTCCCCTTTCCTTACTGAGCGTAAGCTCACGTCCTTACTTGTGGTGTAGGTAACGAGTTAACTATGCCGGAAGTGAAGGAGGAGACTTTTCCCGTGGAGCCTGCGATAGGTCCGATGGATGCGCCAACGGAGTAGTAGTAGGCACAAGAACGAGAAATAAGAACGGAAAAGGTTTAGTAAGAATCAAATGTGATTTTCGTAACCATTATGCAAAGTTTTAAATGTGATGTAGACCTATATTATGCATTTCGATTGGATTTTAAGGACTTCGGTTTATGTTTAAGTTCTTTATATATGTTGTTTTCATAAATTTTAAATGTTATCTTTTTCCGTTTTTAACTAAATTGACTTATGCTTCCGCAATAGTTTCTTTTAGTTTTTCAAAAGAAAGAAAGATTAAAAATGAAGTTTTAGTAACGATCGGGTTTTGGGCACTCTGATTTATTTACAAAATGAAAAGAAGTTTTACAAATGAAGGAATTTGTATGATAGATAGATAATGCGTATTGAAAACGATTAAGGAAGTAAATTGGAAAAGATTAAGAAATCCGGGTCGTTACACTTCGGCTCAAAGTGGATAATATTGTACTGAGAACACCGGGGGACGTTATAGATAAGGTTCTTTATGGAGTTTGGAATTTCCTTTGTTGATGATTTGTTTCATTTCATTCATTTGATTCCAGTCTATATAATTTATATGAGGTGTTGTACATTTGATTTCAAACACAATACATTTTTGGACTTGATTCATTACTTCATCTTTAATTCTTGTGATCACTATGTGAACATCAAGTCATCTTGTGTGATCCATTACTTTTATTTGATTTGAAGTCTTCTGCTATGAACCATGAATTTAGTTTTGGGCTAAGCAGTCGAGTCGTTTTTGAAGATCGGATCGTTCAATCTAACATTTCTATTTTGGCCTTTCTCTGGACGTGACAAATTGTATGCTAATGACCTCATTTTTAGTTTATTCTTCGAGTTCACTCTAATTTGTTACTTTTTGATAGAAATTTTATTGAAGACCAATATTGTTATATGTTTTATTTTGCTCTTACATTAAATTGGCTTCTTTTCACAAAGACAAAAGAGGTTGATTGACTATTGATAATAATAGTAATTCGTCTTCATCGTAGAATCAAATAGCATAAAATACATACCGATAGTTATTCAATGTTTCAAAATAATGCTACGATAAAGTAATTGTTGGTCAAGTTATTTGATATATAAATAAAAAATAAGAAAATACACAATTTGATCTTGAACTTAAGAAGTCATTTCAATTGTATACTAAACCAATTTTTTTAACAATATGATCCTCAAAGACTCAAACTTTATGTTGTAACCAATATGAAACCCAATGCATAGTCCTACAAATGAATTTATTGTTCTTCTTCTCAAAGAGAAAAGAGAGATAGAGGGACACTTATGCAGCTCACGTATCTTTTTCGACAAAATTTTGATGTTAGAGTGTATATTTTTCAATTTGCAAAGTTTGAGGGTTATTGTTCTAAAAATTTAGTTAAGATGTCAGTTAAATTGATTTTTTAAGTTGAAGATCTATTGTGTGTGCTTTCTTGCTAAAAAAATAACACCAAAAAATCATTAAAATATTTACAATTTGAATATCAGAAGTAAGAAAATCCATAAAAAATCAATAAAATAAGCGATGATATTCAATAAGACAATAATCAAAATTGTCTCTTATAATTTCACTTTACAATTACATAGCCACGACGTGACCAATTGATATGGTTGTGTGGAACCATATACATAATAAAATATACATAACATATCTCGCTTGCAGTTTTCTGAACTTTTTTCAACAGGTTTGATCTCCGTCGCCATAGAAGGGCCGGCGAGAGATAGAGTGGTGGTGGTCGGAGAAGACATTGACGCTGCCTGGTTGCTCAACGAGTTGAGGAAGAAGGTCGGAGATGCCGACATCGTCACCGTTGAAGAAATCAAACCTCCACCAGTTAAAGAGACCAAACCTCCAGGCTCCACAGTTAAAGAGACCAAACCTCCACCTCCACCTCCACCTCCACCTCCACCAGAGAACAAACCTCAAACCTATCAACCTGCCATCATCCAGTATTCTCCACTACCCTATTCACCCTATTGGTACGAGTGCTACCCCGTACGCGACGCCGACCCATGGTGCATCATCCTGTGATCCGGCGGCGCCATCGTCGTTTCAAATTCTGATTTTTTTTCTTTGTGCTCGTGTGAATTTTTATCTTCTTACAGTTACCGTACCTTTTTAAAGTCCTTTTCAATAATTCCACCCAGTTTGTACCTTTTTAATAAGGTTTGATTTCTTCAACGGTGACGATGTCGGCATCTCCGACCTTCTTCCTCAACTTGTTGAGCAACCGTTCAGCGTCAATGAATTCTCCGACCACCACCACTCTATCTCTCGCCGGCCCTTCTATGGCGACGGAGATCAAACCTGTTGAAAAAAGTTCAGAAAACTACAAGCGAATCCCAGTATTATTATTACACCATTTTAAAGCTCACCTTTGATGGGCGAGACAGTCTCCAAGGCCTTGCTTCTGCATTTTTCGCTCGTCATCGACACCTTCACCACTATTTTTTTCTGCAAAAACAAGGATCGAATGGCTAGTTCGCCATGAAAATAGGTATGGTTGAAGACCGGTGGTCGGTGGACGTGTTATACCTGAGACTGTCTATGTATATATATAGGAAATGAGAGTACAAAAGGTTCGGTCTACACTACGTAGACTTCATTAACCAGTTGATTTCAATCGACCGCCATGATAATCATGGATGAAACTAATATGTCATAATTAGCTGGTTGAAAGGTATACGAGTGGCTTGAAAATTGGAGGGAACATGACCAATAATTAGTCTAAGTCATGGGTTGATTTTAAGAGGTCACTAAAATTCTCTATTTTTCTTTGTTTTTTTTGCTGAGAATAATATTTTTATTTGTTATGAAATTATTTTTAGAATTATTATTTGTCGTTTCGATCATTTGTCGCCTACAACATTTTGATAATTCGTCATTTTTATGGCTCAACGCATAATAATGATATTTATATTTTTTAAGAAAAAACTAAATTTCTGTAAAAATATCATTGAAGTAATCAACTATCGTTAAAGAACGAGAACTTAGAGATTAATGTTGATAAATTGCTTAGACTTTGGGAGACTTTTGGTGATTAGATCGTAGAAGGTAAGACGCTCTTCTCGTCGTCTATGATTATTGTTCAAAAGTCAATCTTTTGCTGAGAATATTAAAAATTCAGATTCAAAATTCCGGGCTTCTAACATGAATTGAGTTACGGGACGATCCTAGTTTGATCATTACCGAAGGGTCAATGAACATAAATTAAAATTCTATACTTTTCTTTCAATTTTGATAGATTTTTGAAAATTTCATGGGAGATATTTTTATACAATCAAAACTACGATTTTTTTGTATTTTTTATTTTTATAAAATTTTATTATAATATTAAAAAAAAAATTATATCTCATTTCAACCAGATACTGAACCGTACTAAATTTTTTATTTGGTACTAGTTTCTCATTGGACCGATTCTAATTTTGAAAATTCAAAACTAAAACAGACCAATTTAGTACGGTTCCACCTCAGAATTAGACTGAACTGGAACATAAACACCCCTACAAAGAGGTAAAGAAACAGTTTTTTGTCAAAAATAAAAATAAAATTTAATAAAAAAATCTTATTTCAATAAATTTGTGCGTGATAACATGAAACCACAGTTAACTAATGAAAAAGATCGATGAAAAGACTATTTAAAAAGTATATTAAAACTATTTAAAAATAATATAATTCTTGTAACAATTTCATTCAAATTTCTATAATCGAAGAGGAAATCAAAAGGGTATTTCTTGGAAAGATAGTCTTCCAAAATTCTGAAAAAATTGAAGTAAATTTTGATTATTATTTTCAATCAATCAATCAATCAATCAATCCTACAAAAAATCAATAAGATTGATGGAAGGAAATTTGGTTCCTATTCAAATGATAAAAATTAAATAATGATAATTATTAAAAAAATTAAATTTTATTTATTTTATTTTACAAGAGTATATTAGTCTTTTTATTTTATCTTATTTTGTTATTTAGTTTTTTCTTAAATCTTGTATTTTTACTCTCCCTACTTTTCAAGATATGAAACCCTAGCCTCCATTTGTCTCTCTCTCTTTGTCTCTTTGTCTTTTTGCTTATTTGCATAACTTTTCATGACACATTTGAATAGTTTTCATGGTATCAGAGCGCAATTCATTCCACAGTTTTCACAGATCCAACTTGTCTCAGCCAATTCATCTTTCTTTGGATTTTATCTCTTAATCAATTGGTAATTCGTCTTTTTATCTTTAATTTATTAGCGTGTATATTTTGTGAAAGAAATAGTTACTATTGCAATAGTCGGTGAAAAAGATGATTCTCTTCAGTCTATTAGTGTGCAATTGAATGGGCAGAATTATTCGTATTTGAGTTATGTGATGAGAAATTTTTTGAAAGAAAAACATATGTGGGGATACGTTTCTGGAACATTTGTTAAACCTAGAGATGATCAAGATGAAAAATTTGCAGAATACATGGATGTTTGGGATGCTTGTAATTCTAAAATTGTCACTTGGATCAACAATTCTGTATTGCAATCAATAGGCATTCAACTTGCAAAGTATGAAACTTTTAAAGAAGTTTGGGATTATCTAGAAATATTATATACTCAGTCTAATTTTGTGAAGCAATATCAGTTAGAGATTGACATTCGTGCTCTTCATTAAAATATCATTAATGTTCAAGAGTTTTATTCTGCTATGTCTAATCTTTGGGATCAACTAGCCCTTACAGAATCAGTGCAATTAAGGGAATTTGCACCATATATTGCTCGTCGAGAAGAACAACGTTTAGTTCAGTTTTTAATGGCTCTTCGAGATGATTTTGAAGGTCTTCGTGGCACAATTTTGCATCGTAATCCCCTTCCGTCTGTTGATTATGTGGTAAATGAGTTATTAGCTGAAGAGATTCGCTTGAAGTCACGAATTGATAAAGGAATTCTTTCTTCTCCTAAACCGAAAAAGATAAGTTCAGGTCAAGGAATATTTTATCTACTTTTTCGAACAACGGACCCTCATACTCAAAGATTGCAGGGTCGTGCTCGTGGAATTGTTCCAGAATAGTGCATTGTTGCAACACCCTCATCCCCCCACTCGTACACCGCAAGATGCCGAACGGCCTGCAATGCAAAGGAAACAATTGCCGGTCAAATACTTAGAAAGCAATATTAAGAATTTACACAAGGGAAAATACATACCGCTCTTTGTCAGTGGGAGCTACGATGATGGAGATTGCTTTCGGAATCAGTCACTGGTAAGCGAATTTACTGTGCAGGTCAACGGACGACATAAAACACGTTTGCTTTGGGTGTGTCTGAAATGTAAACAACGCATTAGATTATCTCAGTGAACATGAACGATAACTCGGAGAAGCGAGATGGTTACTTTTGTGAATCCACCCTAATGACAATAGACGATTATTCCTGATGATACGCCAATACGACTTCTTCATCGACCGCATAGCACTGCATATAAGTTTGGATGAGTACTAAGATCAAATCTTATACACTAACATACAAAGAAGGCTTCTCACCGTATCTAGCATCCCGACTTGCTCCGGGAAGATGAGATCAGTGACGACGTAATCATCGTCCATCAGCTTTCCCCCAAGAACTGCGCACGTCTCTATGTTCTTCCAAGTATTTGCCTGGACATACTTCTTGAACATGTCCATAATCTGTAGAGACTACAACAAAAATGTTAAAACATCGTCAGACAAACAAAGCATGAACATGAATGAACACACATATATAACCAAATGAAAGACGTACCACGCACACAGTTCTAAGGGGTGAAGGGTCGAATTGACTACTCCCCTACACCTCGGCAAGCACGACTGGAGAAGCAGGTTGGCGGCTTTGGACATGGGTGATGCAAATCAACAACACGTCATTACGTGAAACACAAATAAAGTTAAAATTGGACTTTGCGTACAAAGTAAATAACTTACAAGCGGTATGTGGCATCTGGTGCTTCAGAGGACGATGAAGAGACTGTTGTACGGGCTGATCGCCTCTCACCTCTCTGAAGTGCTGCCACCACCTCACGGTGCCACTCTACTGCTTGCATATGTCACTCTTGTGCTATGCGATGTCTCTCTTCTACTGCATCCTTCACTCTTCGTATCTGGACTTGTTGCATTTGCAGGTGCTCTTCCACCATTTACATTCTGGTCATCGACATATGATAGAGCTTCTCCATCCTGCTCATCCAGGCAGCTGTCTCCTCAAGCATCGAAGTAAAGTGAGCTGATTGAGGAGGAGACGGCTGTTCATGTGAGGGGGCTGAATGTTAAGGCTCTGAGGGGGGTGGAGATGTTGTATGCTTCTTGGACCTGCAGAACCATTCCCCTCCAACGTGGGTGAACCCCATTCTGTCTACTTTAGCTTTGTTGTAGACGTCAATGGCCGACTCTTCAATTCTCGGCTTTTTTTCTGAGATGGGTACCCCATAGTGCTCAACGATGCTCTGGATGAGTCAGTAGTATGAGAGGTTCTTCGCTGGTTTGTTGAGCACTTCATTCATGTGGTTGAGGATGATAAATCCAATGTCCACCTTTTTCCCAGTGAACATCTTCTCCAGCATATAAAGATCCATGCAGCTAACATGGTCTCAATGCCCATCCCAAAATTGTGTAGGTCATGATGATGTGGATCAATCGAGCTATGACATTCAACTCTTTGCCCTTCGGCTTCTTGTACTGGGCAACCTCGGGATCCTGATGCAACAATCTAAGCACAGCTAGCCCTTCTCCTCAGTTGACAAATGGTGGCTCCAGAGACACGTGATAATATTCATCGCTTGGCTCGTCCAGTACACATCCAAGCATTATGTTTACATCGTTGGGAGTGAACCTCAACTCCCGTCCAAAAACGTATGTCCGCACCTCTAATGGCTCAGTGGACAATCTCAAATTTGCGTAAAACAATCTTATAACTCTCTCGCAATAATTGTCCCTCATCTGGCACAACCCTGCTAATCCAGCA
Source organism: Begonia loranthoides (assembly GCA_022433065.1). Lineage (NCBI taxonomy): Eukaryota > Viridiplantae > Streptophyta > Magnoliopsida > Cucurbitales > Begoniaceae > Begonia > Begonia loranthoides. The sequence goes on along the minus strand of CM039477.1, from coordinate 27,642,239 downwards.
TTTTCAAGCAGTTGTTTAATTCTCATTCCTACTAATTAGTCCAAATCTACTATTTTTCGAAACAATAATTGAACGGTGTTGAATATCATCTCCATACTATGATTTGCAATTTCCTGTCCTGAATAGTTCAAACCGGACAATTGAGCCTCCTGTTAGTCCTTGTTGCTCTTCAAGCTCGGGTTCAGCTTGCCATTGCGACTATGCAACGGTTTCTCCATGGTCGGAGGTGTCTTTGTGTTGCACCACCGTGGGTTGTTCATCGTAGGGCACCGCGGGTTGCTCATGAGCCACCGCCGCGGGTTGCACCGTTGCCTTCCCACAATTGGACACCAATTTCTTTGTTCGGAAATACATTCTGATCGAAAATGGCCGAAGTTTTCGGTGTTTGTTCGCGGTGAAAATGGTTCGCCGAGAGGATTTTGTATTTGTTCGCGGTGAAAATGGGTGAAAATGGCGAACCCTAGCATTTTCGCGGTTATGTATACCGCTAATTAAAAATTGGGACACTGCGGCGTCCCAAGACACCGCGGCGTGTAGGCCAATTTTTGCCTTCTTTTCTTCGCAACTCACAGCGCCGCAGCATGTTGTCTACGAACCACCACGGCGCCCCTTAGATTGTTAACAGGGAACGTGATAGCAATGTTGGATTTTTCATTTTTCCATACGTCAGTGGTTATCTTGTTACAAAATATACCATAATAGTTGACTTATCATTGATCACAAACCACAATGGTTGATTTGTCATTTTCCTATTATAATATTAGCCTCCTTTTGCCAGCTATCAAGAACGGGATTATTTTAGTAATTTCACATTTAGAATTTCTTTGTTTTTTACTGAGAATAATATTTTTATTTGTTATGAAAATATTTTTAGAATTATCATACGTCATTTCGATCATACTATGCCTACGACATTTCGATCATACGTCATTTTTATTGCCCAACGCATAATAATGATATTTATATTTTTTTAAGAAAAAATTAAATTGCTGTAGAAATATCATTGAAGTAGTCAACTATCTTTAAAGAACGAGAAATTAGAGACTAAGGCTGATTAATTGGTTAGAGTTTGGGAGACTTTTGGTGATTAGATCGAAGAAAGTAAGACGCTCTTCTCGTCGCCTATGATTATTGTTCAAAAGTCAATCTTTTGCCGAGAATATTAAAAATTCAGATTTGGAATTCCACGCTTTTAACGCGAATCAAGTTACGGAACAAGCCTAGTTTGATCGTTACCCAAGGATCAATGACCATAAATCAAAATTCAATACTTTTCTTTCAATTTTGATAGATTTTTTAAAATCTCATGTTAGATTTTTTTATACAATCAAAACTTGGTCTAAGAGTGTCCGATTGCAAGTGTTGAAAGTTGATTGGTGGAAGGACAAGAATTTTTGGGGGGTAAGATAAACTTAATTCCATTGAATTCGAGACATGAACGATTAACATTTCATAGAGTCAAAAGCAGCCCAAAATTTAAATGGTAAACTCTACACAAAGTTTAAATTTTTCACTCAAACTCAAATTCGAATTGACAGATAGCCGTTGAAACGGAAACAAAATTTATCTAGAAGACGTACGGATTTTCCAAGCTTTCGAGTTTCAAATCGTAGCATTTCAACCCGATTTACATAATACAAAACTAAAATCAAATTGATTGTTAAAACTTTGATTTTTTTCTCCAAAAAGTTTCATCATAGAGTAAATATTTTACTTACCAAATAAATTACCACACACGATTCTAACCTTCGGCAAGGGCTCCATTTTCTTATGATGATTTCTCTCTGGAAAATTTCCCAAATGGTGCAACATTAAGGGGGAATTTTTCTTAAATGGCAAAATTTGAGAGAATTAACTTTAGTAACTTTCATTAATTATTTAACTAAAATTAATTACCACAAATTAATTTAACTAAAATTCTAAACTATAGAAAAAAAAATGACATTGACCTCACATTCACGTTTTCTGGTAAAATCTATCGACATTAACGCTACAGTTTTGTTAACGTCAAGGACTATTGAACGAAAACATTTAAGGCAACAACAATGAGCAGCTCATAATAACAAAAAGTTGATCTAACCAATGATGAAAGACGTTAATAATCGGGAGAAGTTTGTCGTCCTAAACTATAGGAATGTTAATAAACATCTTGAATTTAATAAATCAAGACTTAATTGTTTAGTGGGATCAAGATGTGAAATAAACATGCATGTGATGCACAATTACTATTAACTTCACATTTATTCAGTTCAACCACCCACTTTCAATCAACTCTGGTCATGGATGTTGTTGACGAAGACCCTGTAAACATGACTTCAACTGGATTATTTTTCATTTTATGTCTTCTCACCGTCTTTAATTTTCTCCAATTAAAAATATTGGCCACTGATGTGCTTCTTCCCTAAAAAGTAGGGAATCATCTCAGATGAGTTGCCTAAACATAACATAGGACAAATTTTATAAAGAAAAATATATAATCATGTTATTACAAAATATTTTATAAAACTTAGTTCAAAATCAATAACATGACAAGTGTAGAAATAATCTACTAGAATGTAGTACATATATAAAATAAATCTCTACTGTCAAATAATAAAAGCTCAGTGAAAATAGAGTCACTCACCGATCATATCATGTCAACGGCAGTAACATAAGTAAATAATAGCGATACTTATACGATCGCCACAATCACAGCAACCCTGATTAGATTTAAGGTTTTGCGTCTACGAACACGACATATACAGCTATCTCATTACTCTAGTTAATAATAACAAACAAATATATCTTACAACGGTTGAATGTGCGTAACAAAAACAAGATCTTGACATGGGCTAATCAAACTTGATTCACATTATCAAGATGGTTTAATAAAAATGATATGCATGCTCAAATATAAACATGCCCAGAGAAAATACACACACTACAAAAATCGACGAACCATAAAAAGATTAGTCTTACACTTGATCTTAAAACGTGATTTATCAATTTAGTTTGTTTGACACATTAATATATTCTCCTATTGTTAGATTATCAAATTACATAAGGCTCATAAAAATTGGGAGAGAAATAAAAAAAATGTGAGAAAAAGTGATGGGTTAAATATTATTATTTAAAATTTTAAAAAATTAAAATAAAAAATAAATTTTAAAAATCAATTAGACAAAATTTAGTTTATCCTTGAAATTATAAAAAACAAATAATAATATTACAGAGCCGAAGTCATTCAATCTTGTGCATGATAAGAGGATATTAATAATACAACCAAGACAATAGAATCAATCCTGCAGTTTTATTCAAACATATAGAAAAAGATAAACAGAAACTTGAAGAACTCAGAAAGTGTAACTTCATAAGCTTTGTTCCAACCATTTGCATCTGCAAAGAAAAAGATAAACAGAAACTTGAAAAATAGTGTAGAGATTTATCTGATAAATCTGCCCAAAAAAAGTTATGAAACAGATCTAAGTCATAGAATATGCAGTGTGAAAGACTAGAAAGATGAGGAAATAAAAATATGCAGCTCACCAGATCGTCTCGTCTGAGTTTGAGAAGAATTAAGAAAGATTTTCTTTTAGGAACCATGGGTATTGGTTTCTAAGAGTGAACGAATCAATGACTCGAACATCTTTGACCATGTCATGCTCCGGGCTTCTCTTCCGGAGCCTGTTGATGAACTCTACGGGCATGTCGTACTGATGAAGTTCTTCAAGGTGACCAAGACCATCAATGCCTAATGGAAGCAACTTCAAGTTTCTGCACTTCATAATCGTCAACTTCTCAAGCAGAGGCATGGCTGCATTCTCTATTTTCACTATATGTAGATTATCAAACTGCTCCAGCACCAAAATCTTCAATTTCTTAAACTTTCCAGCCTTGAATTCCAACTCAGACCCGCAGTAAAAATCCGTCAAATTCAGCTCCATTAGATTAGGCAGAGCTCCAAGGGTTTCAAGGGGATTGATATGAGCCTTCAGCTTAGACCACTTGAGACCAATCTTGATCAGACTGTTGAGCGAAGCAAGCCAAACAGGTACAACATTTAGACATCCTTTCAAATATAGGCGCTGCAGATTCCGAGGAGCATCTCTCAAAGAATCCAAATTAAGAATCTTGTCCTTCAATGCTCTAACATCTAGAGTGGAGAGATTCTTCATTTTCTTGATTGATAAACACAATTCCTCACCATCCTCGCGTTTGAGATGTGTCAAACCCAACTTCCTCAATTCTGCTAATTCTCCCAACTTTTTGATAATATTTTGTTTCGGCTAACATTTACAAGAGACAATTTTTGTAATGATGTCAAATTCTCCATTTCAGCAAAAACCTCCACTCCTTGTGCACTGTCGTAGGCAACATAAACTTGAACATCATAGCGATAAACTAGAAGATGCCGAAGATTTTGAAGCTTTGAAATCCCGTTTGGAAGATAGGTTACAAGAGTTTGCTTCATATCTAAGGTTTCCAAAAGGGTGAGCTTCTTTATGGAGTTTGGAATTTCTTTTATCCCAGTGCCTCTCAAGCATAAACGCCTTAACAGAATAAGATTACAAATTGCTTTAGGAAATTTCTTCAGAGGCATATCTTGCAGATCTATAGTTTTTAAAAACCTACATTCCGGCACAGATTGTGAATCGTATCAAAAGAAATACTTCTATCAAACACGAACAAAGCCCGAATGAAGCGACAAGCTCTTTGTCTCAAGAAATTTGCAGAGATAGTATGAACTGCAAGGTGCCGAACTTTCACAGACAAATTTGTATTCGATTCAGACAAAACTTCTACAAAGATTTCTTCCTTAGACTTTGCAACAATGAATTCACGGACAAGATTCAAAACTCGACAAGTTTTAACCCTCCCATCAATCTCTTTTTCATTTATGGTTACTAAGTTCCTTTGAATGAGCTCAGTTAGATATTCTTCTGCAACCTCCTCCACAGTTTTCGTTGGTTTCGCCATCACAAAGCCCTCAGCTATCCATGAGCGAATTAGCCTTCCACACTCGACCAGATAGTTCTCGGGAAATATACTGAAGTACAAGAAACAAATCTTGAGATGGCTAGGAAGATCCTTGAAACTTCTCGACAAAATATGAGTGATAATCCAAAGATTTGAATCCGTTCCAGTATCAGTCCCAAGGCTGTTATAAAATCTCTCCCAAACCACTGAAATTTTCTGTGCCTTTGACAGGAAACTCCCTGCAGCTGCAACTGCAAAGGGCATACATTCACACTTTCTGATGATTTTTTTGGCCCACACTTCTAGATCCCGAGGACAAGTCCCTCCCGTTCCAAAAGCCTTTTTACTAAATAATTTCCAAGCATCTTTCTCATATAACCCGTTCAGTTGAACGACATGGTTAGCAGATTCAACACAACTAGAGCCCACATTCGAATCCTGTGTAATTACGATGATTTTACTCCCCGGTAATCCATTTGGTAACGCATTTAGGATCCAATCACAATCTCTTTTGCTTCGAATGTTGTCTAAAACAACCAAAAATTTCTCTTTTTTAAGATATTGAGTCAGAGCATCTGCTACCAATTCAGGACGAGGTACATTTTGTGCGTTTTTTTCACCATAAAATTGACATAGCATATTTAATAAGACATCATTGAGCATAAATGGAGGGGACATATCTATCCAAGCTGGGCGACTATCTCGTTCCTTAATCAGTAAATTTTCAATTACATTTTTCATCAGAATAGTTTTACCTGCACCTCGGGGCCGACAACCGAAATTGTTCTTGAGTTTTCTGCCAAAATTTGATGGAGAACATGACTTTTTTGCTCTTTGTAACCTATAATTTCATCGTCCTCAAGAACCTGAAGAACAGCGTATAGATTTATCTGATAAATCTGCCCAGAAAAAGTTATAAAGCAGATCAAAGTCATGGAATAGGTAGCGTGAGACTAGAAAGATAAGCAAATACAGATATGATGCCCCTGGTATTTCTTCCAGTGCCTGTGGCTGAACTCTACAGGCATGTCGAACAGTTGAAGTTCTTCCAGGTAACGAAGATGGTCTATGCCTAATGGAAGCAACTTCAAGTTTCTGCACTTCATAATCATTAACTTCTCAAGCAGAGGCATGGCTTCAACCTCTATTTTCACTGTATGTAGATTATCAAACTGCTCCAGCACCAAAATCTTCAATTTCTTAAACTTTCCAGCCTTGAATTCAAACTCAGACCCGCAGTAAAAATCCGTCAAATGCAGCTCCAAGGGTTTCAAGGGGGTTGATATGAGCCTCCAGCTTAGACCACTTGAGACCAATCTTGATCAGACTACTGAGCGAAGCAATCCAAAGAGGTACAACATTTAGATACCCTTTCAAATATAGGCACTGCGGATTCCGAGGGAGATCACTCAAAGAATCCAAATTAAGAATCTTGTCCTTCAATGCTCTAACATCTAGAGTGGAAAGATTCCTCATTTTCTTAATGGACAAACACAATTCCTTTCCATCCTCGTGTTTGAGATGTCTCAAACCCAACTTCCTCAAATTTGCCAATTCTTCCAACATTTTAAAAATATTTTTGCTTTCACTAACGTTTACAAGCGACGACTTTTGTAATAATGTCAAATTCTCAATTCCAGCAAAAACCTCCACTCCTTGTGCCCAATTGTAGGCGACATAAACTTGAACATCATAACGATAAACTAGAAGATGCCGAAGGTTTTGAAGCTTCAAAATCCCCTTTGGAAGATAGGTTACAAGAGTTTGCTTTAAATCTAAGGTTTCCAAAATGACAAGCTTCTTTATGGAGTTTAGAATTTCCTTTATCTCAGTTCCTCTCAAGGATAAACGCCTTGACAGAACAAGATTATAAATAGCTTTAGGAAATGTCTTCAGATGCGTACCTTGCAGATCTATGGTTTTTAAAAACTTACATTCCTGACATAGATTTTGAATCGTATCAAAATAAATATTTTTATCAAACACGAACAAAGACCGAATGAGGCGACAATCTCTTTGTCTCGAGAAAGTTGCAGAGATAGTATGAACTGCAAGGTGCCAAACTTTCTCAGCCAAATTCGTATTCGATTCAAACAAAACTTCTACAAAGATTGCTTCCTTAGACTTTGCAACAATGAATTCGCGGACAAGATTAGAAACTCGACAAGTTTTAACCCTCTCATCGATCTCTTTTTCGATTATGGTTACTAAGTTCCTTTGAACGAGCTCAGTTAGATATTCCTCTGCAAACTCCTCCACAGTTTTCCATGGCTTCACCGTCACAGAGCCCTCAGCTATCCAGTTGAGCGCGGAAGGTTAATTCACTCTTGGATAGCTAAGGGTTGTGACGGTGAAACCATGGAAAACTGTGGAGGAAGTTGCAGAGGAATATCTAACTGAGCTCGTTCAAAGGAACTTAGTAACTATAAGCGAAAAAGAGATTGATGGGAGGGTTAAAACTTGTCAAATTTCTAATATTGTCCGTGAATTCATTGTTGCAAAGTCTAAGGAAGAAATTTTTGTAGAAGTTTTGTCTGAATCTAATACAAGTTTGGCTGCGAAAGTTCGGCACCTTGTAGTTCATGCTATCTCTGCAAATTTCATAAGACCAAGAGATTGTCACTTCATTCGGGCTCTGTTTGTGTTTGATAAAAATATTTCTTTTGATATGATTCAAAATCTGTGTCAGAGATGTAGGTTTTTAAAAGCATAGATCTGCAAGGTATGCCTATAAAGAAATTTCCTGAAGCTATTTGTAATCTTATTCTGTTAAGGCGTTTAAGATTGAGGGGCACAGGGATAAAGGAAATTCCAAACTCCATAAAGAAACTTGTCATTTTGGAAACCTTAGATCTGAAGCAAACTCTTGTTCCAAAGGGGATTTCAAAGATTCAAAACATCGGCATCTTCTAGTTTATTGCTATGATGTTCAAGTTTATGTCGCCTACGACAGTGCAAAAGGAGTGGAGGTTTCTGCTGGAATCGAGAATTTAACATCATTACAAAAGTTGTTCCTTGCAAATGTTGGGCGAAACAAAAATATTATCAAAAAGTTGAGAGAATTGACAGAATCGAGGAAGTTAGGTTTGACACATCTCAAACACGAGGATGCAAAGGAACTGTGTTTATCGATTAAGAAAATGAAGAATCTCTCCACTCTAGATGTTAGTGCATTGAAGGATAGCTCCCGAGAAATATAATGAAGTACAAGAAACAAATCTTGAGATGGCTTGGAAGATCCTTGAAACTTCTCGACAAAATATGAGGGATAACCCAAAGATCTGAATCGGTTTCAGTGTCCGTCCCGAGGTTGTTATAAAATTTCTCCCAAACCGCTGAAATTTTCTGTTTCTTTGGAAGGAAACTCCTCGCAGCTACAACTGCAAAGGGCATACATTCACACTTTCAAATGATTTCTTCCGCCCACATGGTTAGATCCAGGGGACAAATTGTCACGACCCAAGGACGGGCCTAACAGAACCGCCGATCAGGCGACCCGATTCTCGTAGTGAACCCAATCACCCAACCCAAGGTGTGAGATTTAGCGGAAGACTTATAAATATTTAGTTTGGCCCAAGATGACATGGGCCGAGGTCCGAGTAGGGATCACGAAAAAATAACAGTGCATAAATTAAAATATAATCCAAGTACTATGCAACAAATCCAAACCAACAGTGTTAAAGTTTACAACCCAAATAGAAACATAGATGTCCACCAAATAACGATGAATCATTCAAGTAGAAATAATAAGACGCTTCAACTCCTGATCCTCAACTACTCTTTGCCTTTACCTAAAGTTTTGGGGAGGAGTCGTTTAGGGTAAATGACTAACTCAGTAAGGTATGGGTATACTCAATGCGCCTCATGCAAAACTGGTTTTTTTCTATATTCTCGAAAACAAGGTTATATTTCTCTTTTTTTTTTTTTTACCGTACATGGATTTTTAAATCGCTTCAAAAATCTTTGTCATTTTATCAAACCGGCCTAAGGCCATCGATGAGACTTTTCTCGAAAACTTGCTGTATACATAGACAGCTATACCTCGTAAAATAGGCCATCATTGTTGTCCAATCTAAAAACGTCATCAGTGAAAAGGGGTAGTCACTCAAGAACTCACCCGCCACACAGCAGAGAATAGGTGGACGCCCGTCGGCATCAACACCTCATGAGGCAGGAGGAAATATAAATGACAGTGGTCCGTAGATCCAACACGTCACCCGGTTTGCCCCCGAGAACTCTGCGTCAGTACAACTAATCTAGAGGTTTATACAATGGGGAGAACTCTGCGTCCTAATCTAGGGGTCAAATGGCGAGAACTCTGCGATGACAATCCGTACGATAAAATAGAACAGATACGGTTGTATGTACCGGGGATAAACAAGTCTTAACGACTGACAACCGTCTGATCCGTGGGACAAAAACCCTGGCCAGATTTAGGGGCTTGCGACCTAAGGAGACATCATCACTCTCCCATACTAATTTACGACTTTTAGGAGTTTCAACCTGAGGACACGTCACAATGCCCTACCTATATTTTTATACGCCAAACAATCAACCTTCACGCAGAAGAAGGTATTCAAGGGGATAGCTAATCCATCTCTCAAGATAAGCACAATAAATTCCAAACCATGTACGGAATTAAACATGAGAAAACATACTACTAATAAAAACTGACGTGCTGTCGAACAGTCCCCGTCATTTCCAAATGTGGTATTCCACAAAATAATTATTTAAAAAAAAACGGGGTTAGATGCAATTCCATGCAAGAGGTATAGAAATCCCAACCTCGATGACGGCCTGCCTTACAGTCCGAAGCAACCAATCATGCAAGAATCGTATCACACTCGCTGGAATCATCCAAGCCTGGCAAATGACTAAATGCGAGAATTCATAAATTAATCCCAAAAAAATAAACGAATGGTCCTATACCAAAATAGGAGACCAACCAACCCTATTTTAAAAATTCTAATAAAATTCTCAACTCTATCTAATAACATTCTTTCAACTCAGAATCCAATTATGAACACCTACACAGTATCAGAAATCCAAATCTCATTTGTCATAACATACATCCTCATTACGCCTATCAATTTAAAAATCTCAAATCCAAGACAACACTTAATTTCCCAACATATTGTGCAATGTTTAAAAACAATTAGCAACATCAGAGAATGTCTCTCAACTTAGACAAACTCAATTTAAAACCTTCAACTCCCACAATTGATGAAACTAAACCACAATATTAACAAAACAATTCATCACCTTTAGCATCGTCCAAGAAGCAGTAGGTGAATCAATTTACAAATCTCACAACAAATAACAGACCTAAAAGATTATAAATATTCTTAACATCATTTTCTCAAACAATGAGCAACATCTCCTTATACAGTTTTCACATCACTCAACACATTCTCAGATTTTCAGGCAGTATCAGCTCTTAGCAATTAAACAATGAGTATAACATTCAACTAATCAAATCTCTCATGGCATTAGGTAATTTCATCCAACCTTAAGAGCAGTGAACCAAATTTACAGCGAACAGAATCAAGCAGGAAATTTAGACCAATATCCATTATCAATGAGAATCTTTAACTAAAGTCCAACGAAACAGAATCAAACTCAGTTCTAAATGGCAGCAAGAAATCCAATTAAACAACGAATCACTCTTAACCAGAACCAGATCCACATTCAAGACCAAAATCAAAATAAGTATCTAGCTCACCCAGTAGAACAAAACAAAACCGAGGGTTCTGTTTTCGCTGGAATCGGATCCGGAGCTGCTGTCACCGGAGATTGTTCGTCCGGAATCCTTCAGATTGGTCACTGTAAACCCACAACACAGATCAACCACGGGCATCACAAATCCAAACTTAACATCAGAATAAAACTCGAATTGAAAGCCTCACCCACTGAACCGCGCCGTTTGCTCGCCGGAATCGGAAGAACACGCTCAGGGTTGAGCTGTTCGGTCGCCGGCGTCGCTCGGGATTGGAATCTCGCGGCCACCGACGAGGAGCGCTCGTTCCTCGCCTGATCAAAGTCGTCCGTTCACGGCCGACGTCGTCGCAGCGCCGTCGCTCGGAAGCCGCTGGAAAACGTCGGTTTGCTCTCGGCCGGCGTCGCCTCAGCCGGACTCCTGCTCGCTGCCGTCTTTTGTCGCCCACAACCGACGGTTCGTCTCGGTCAGACGCCGTCGCCGGTGGAGTCGCTCGCTGGTCATTCGCCGGAGTCGCCGATCGTTCATCGATCTCCCTCTCTCGCGCGGGACCTCGTCGGCCGAATGAGGAAACAGGGAGAAGAGGAATGCCCTAATTCCTCTTGTCTTTGTTTCTTATTTATTTTATTTATAAATTAAACCCTGAACTTTTCAATTAATGGCGGGATTTCTTTCCCACATTCCCTCCCTCCATTTCACTTCATCTTTTCATTTTTTCCCTTCACTTAATCTTTTTAATTTTTACTCCTATTTCACTTATTCCAACTTATTTATTTCTTGTATCTAAATAAATTTTCTTAATTTCTTTTTCATTAAAATAAATAAATGTATATACACAATTTATATACATTACCTTTTTATCTAACTCACATAAACTCTCAATTTAATCCTAACATCATCTAGCGATATTATCGTCCCAATTTGACTGTCCAAATTTGTTCTTTCATCGAATTTTCGTTCGGAAAATTTTAATGTCACCCACTTAGACCAATAGACTAGATTTGCCTAAGTGGACTTAACCAAACGATCGAGTTTGCGTACATGGCCACAACACGACAATTCAGTCAACTTCTTCAACGCTATGACCGATTTTCAATGCGAAAAATTTACACGTAGAATTTCTCATTAAAATTTCACGGCTTTTACACAAGTCCCTCCAATTCCAAAAGCCTTTTTACTAAACAATTCCTTAGCATCTTTCTCAGATAATCCGTTCAGTTCAACAACACGGTTTGCAAACTCAACACAACTAGAGCCCACATTCAAATCCTGTGTAATTACTATGATTTTCCTCCCCTGTAATCCTTTCGACAATTAGGATTTGATCGTAATCTCTTTTGCTTTGAATGTTATCTAAAACAACCAAAAATTTCTCATTTCCGAGATATTGAGTGAGAGCATCTTCTGCAGATTCAGGACGAGGTACATTTTGTGCCTGACTTGGCATATTTAATATGACATCATTGGGCATAAATGGAGGGGATTTATTTATCCAAGCTTGGCGACTATATCGTTCCTTAACCCCACTATTTTCAATAACATTCTTCATTAGAGTAGTTTTACCTACGCATCCGGGGCCGACAACCGAAATTGTTCTTGAGTTTTTTGCCAAAATTTTATGGAGAAGAGAACTTTTTTGCTCTTTGTAACCTATAATTTCATCGTCCTCAAGAATCTGATGTGTCTTATCATCGCCTCCTCTGCCTGAACCTGGTTGTACGTTGGAATTATTGTGTGTCGGGCTTAGGAAGTTTGAGAGAATCGATCTTATTGATGAGTCTTTTCATCTCATCGGACAATTCGCTAAAAGTATCATAATCAGCGACGAAATGAACAAAATTGTGGACATACTTCATTGAAGCTGAATAACATAGAACTGATTTCAAATTCCTCAACGTTGACCATACTAAATTCCAAACTGAGCAACAATAGATAGAGAGTATGTGTCACCTAATTCAGAGAAGAAATCATCTTACCCCAGAACATCCGAGACCATGAACCGAAGGCACCTCCTCACGGTTTTCCTCTTAGTCCTTCAGAGAGACACTTGGCCTTCAGCTCACACTTCACCCGAGCTCTTTGTCAATTTTATTTCATCACATCCGACAGCCTTCTTCATTTCTTCTGCAACATAATTATGGCTTCGACAGCCTCTTGAAGATGGCTGCCTCCCTTTTCAATCCGCCAACCACGTCCCTTCGTGCACTATTGTGTCGGCATAACCCAATTTATTCGGACCGAAGCTGAACCAAGCCGCCAGCCATCGTGAACCGACGCTCCCCTGCTCAAGCCGTCCATCGCACTGCATGTCGTCGCCTCGCCGTCCCTGCCATACGCCACACAAAAAACGTCGAGTAACAAAACACCAAGGAGGGAAGAAAAACACCACAAAATGATCGACTTACCATGGCCGACGGTTCGCATCATCGCCGAGAGTTTCAATCCCTAGCCCTAGTCACGCGGTTCGTTGCTCTCATCTTTTGCGTGCCCAAGATCGACGACGCCGACTCGCAAGCTCGCCACAAATCATCGCCCAGAACCTCCCTCTGCGTCGTTTCCTCGCTCTCGCATGATCTCCCTCTCTCGGCCTCTCTCCATTTCTCCCGATCTCTCTCTCTCCTTCTTCAAAACCAGACCCACATTTAATTTCTTCCCCCCCAATTCTTATATCCTAAACCGGACCGAACTGGTTCCTTCCGGTTTATTCCTCTCTTCATCCATTATTTCAAATTTTCCTTTTTATTTCAATTCCCCTTTTATTTATTTAATTTTTTCTTTTATTTAAATTACTATTGCGCATGTATTTTTATACGACTAATATACGTATCATATATTAGTCGACCCAAATTATTAGAGGTTCAATTTAAATTTCTCGATTTCATTTCCTAAATTAATTTCCATCAATTAAAACTCCAATAAATTTTCTTTAATTATAACCTAACGGTTACGTCATTGGTAATATTCCGATAATTATCTAATTAATCCAATTATCCTCAATAAAATTTCAATTATTTTTATTAAATTCTGTTAGTGAAAATTGGGGTATTACATGTTGCTCAAAAACTCTGCTAACGTAGGTGTCACAGGATGAGATAGTGTACCAAAAGGTTGGGAACATAATCGTTTCAGGATGAGACGATGTGTTAAAAGGCCTAGGAACATATGTAAAGAGAGAATAAAAGAATAGTAAAGTAAAATGAAGATGAAGAAAACAGTAAAAGAAAATAAAATAAAAGATAGAAAAGAAACAAAAACAGAAAAACGAAAAGAGATTTTAAAAGTTACATGACATATGCATTGTACAGTTTTCTTTTATATCACTTACTGAGCCTTAAGCTTATTAGTTAAGCCTTTGGATGTAAGTACACGCAGGAGAACAAGTTAAGAAGCAGTTAATGAATGATTTGCACGTGCATATTTTGTGGTTGGTTAGACTAAAGGGTTTAAAGGAAAATGGTATGGGAAAGTGTAATACCCTGATTTTCCATAACATAATTAAGTAAAAATAATTGAGAAATTATTTGGGTATAATTGAATAATTGAAGATTTATTTGATGATAAGAAATTTAATTGAGAATATTTATATAATCAATTTATTTGATGAAAAAATTATTAAAAAATCAAATTGGGGGATTTAAATTGAGTTAATGATCATTATTGGGAAATATTTCGGATAAATCGAAATTTGGAATTGAGTTGAGAATAATTTAATTAAATGAAGGATTTAGTTAAATTATTAAAGAACAATTTAATTAGGCAAAAGGAAGATTTAAAATTAAATGGGAAAAACTTAAATGGAGTAAAGGAAAAAATTAAAATAAAAGAAAATTAAAAAAAAAAGGGATTGAAACCGGTTCATCACCGGTCTGCTTCGGGTTCATGCCTGCTGGTCAGTTTTTATTTTAATGAAAAGAGAAGGGAGCAGACCATTGTGAATTCAGACAAAAATTAGGGGAAATAGAGAGAGGGAGAATGGAGAGAGAGGCGACAGGGGAGAGGGGGGGGATTCGTGAGTCGCGAATCTCCTTCGGCCGACGGCTCGTGGGGAAGGAAAGAAGGGAGCTTGCGGCGAGGAGACGATGAGCGACAAGCGACGGGCGACGGGTGACGGGCGACGAGCGACGGTGAGTGACGGGTGGCGAGGAACGACTCCCTCGGCCGGCGGCAGCTTTGAACGAACGACGGTAACAGCTCCAGCCGAGAAGATTCCATAGTGAGTTTATTAGTTCTGTCTTTGATGTTAAATTTAACTTTGGGTTGTTCTGAATGTCTCAGGAAGGAAATCGGCAGAGGCGGGGGTGACGGTTCACATTGGGCGGCTGGGAGCCTGTGGACAGGCCTGTGGTTTGGTTTGACCCATTAGCTTCGGGCCCACTGGAATGTGTCGGCCGAGTGAAGACAAATGCTTTTCGAGGAAATTCTCCAACTGCTCCCACTACGTCTGGTCGGATGAAATTATCGAGTAGAGAGAAGGACTGGAGAAGTGAAACAAAGAGTGTGGGACAGAGTCTTTAAGCAGCAGAAATTGAGGGAGTGTTGTCGAGTGAGGTGATTTAAAGCAGAAGGTTGTGTATGTGCCGAAGGAAAAGTGATGGAAGCTCTGAAGAATTGAGTGCAGAAGGCCGTGAGGAGCTGCCTTCGGTTCTTGCTCTCGGATGTTCTGGGGTAAGATGGTTTCTTTCTCTGAATTAGGTGATATAGATACTCTCTGTCTATTGTTGCTCAGTTTGGAAGTTATTATGGTCAACGTTGAGGAAGTTGAAATCAGTTCTATGCCCTGTTATGAGTATGTGTTGTTCTTTGATTAGTGTTAAATTCTGGTTGAGATATTGGACGAGCATTCTGTTAGAGGAATTCTGGATTTCGGATTTATGCTTTGTAATGGGTTTGGTACTCCATTAAATAACTGAAGAAAAATGTTAAGGCTTGAATTGCTAAGATGTTGTTGAACATGCATAAAAATTTGTATGGATTAAGTTAGAATATGATAACTCTTAGATAACGACAAATCTGAATGTTTGGTTGAATCTGGTTGAGGGAGATATTGGATTCACAATTTCTATTTGTTTATTGCTTGCAGACGGTTTTGAGAAATTTGTTCGAATGAGTATGTGGTTTGTGAAGTTTAGCAGGTATTTGAATATATGTTGACTGAAATTATGGAATTAAGCAATAGATTAGAAACATAATGAATTGTATAATTAAGTTGGCTATTGGGATCTAGTTTATGGAAATTTATTGGGTAGTTATTATGAGATAAATATTGGTTAAATTGGTTGAGGAGAATAATTGGACGAAAATGTGAAATGAATTATTAAATATATAAATAGAATAACGGTATCAATGTTGAGATTTATAATTGATAAATATATTAATAAATAATTGATAATTATTTTGAAGGTTTTAACTGGAAAAATGATAAAGGAGCTAACACACTAAAGAATCCAGGTAAGATGATACTTACTATGTTTTGGTATTCGGACCGTACATCGCAAGAGTTAAGATTTGTGTGCTGCATGTTTAATAGATATAGGTTTTTTTAATGATATGTTTATTAAACATTTATATCATCATATAAGACTGTATGTATTCACGAACATATTACATGACATAATTAATATATGTAAATAGACGTGTGGGGGTTTGGGAGATTTGGTGATGGTCCATTAGTGGGAAGACCATAGGATGTATCTCTCCATCAGAGTGACAGTTAACAACGTGGATCATAGGATGTATTTTTTTCTCTTGTACTGAAATTCCCAACGTCTTTAACAAAATAGTGCAGTGACGGTCATGATAATGAAGTCATAGGATGTATCTCCATGTAGAAGTGACGGATAGCTACATGACCATAGGACGTATACAATACTTGGCTTTACAGAAAATATTCGGTTCTCTTCTATAATGCATTGCATGGTCGTGCATAGCATCTGCATTAAGCTCCTTAGTTAAGTCTTGTGATGTAGGTACATTCGATAACAGAATAATAAATTAAGGAGCTGTTGATGAAGAATTTACACGCACAGATCTTGTGGTTGGTTTGGCTAAAAGAGTAAATAAAAAGTATTTGTAAAAGGTTTTGTGAATTCATATTATTTAATGATTTGTTTTAATTCCACTGCGATTTATAAAAGACTTTATTATGTTTTAAGAAAATAATTATTCCTCTGTTAAAATGTTTTAAACGATTATTTTTCAATTCGATAAATTGAAAAATGATTTTAAATAGAAGATTTAACACTCGTTTTTAAATGAAAAGTCTTATTCAGATTTTGTAAAAAGAAAAGTTTTAAATTTTACGCGATTTAAAAAAAAAATAAAAACCATGATGTTACAGAAAGATTTTGTAAATGTATTTAAATTGGAAAAAAGAAAGAGGTTATTTATTATATTCTAAAATGTTTTGCTTTATTTATTTAGTCTTCCACTGTATTTTATAAAATGTTTTCATAAAAGAATTCTAGTTATTGTCTTTATATAGTTTTAAGAACTAAACAGTCTTCCGCGTTGAAAATAAAAATTTTAAATTTTGCTCGTTTTAAAAATATAAGAAAAATCAAGTCGTTATAGTTGCGTCATCGCTATCAGCTATAGCTTTTAGCGTAGTGGTAGGCGCTTGATCCTGACACTCTTTTCCAAGTTAGTCTTCATCGCTTAGATTTTGACCTAAACGGAGCAATCCTAGTCTCTTTCTCTTCTCCATTTGGTTATTGAATATTTCACGAAAAGCGGTTATTTTTCATAATAATACCGCTTCCAATTAAAAATTATAGAATACAAATCTTTCTCTCCTATTTTTTGAAAAAAATTAAACATTAATGTGTCAAACAAACTAAATTCATGAATCACTTTTAGAGATAAATTGTGGAGTCCTTCCATGCTTTTAATATAATATTATTCGCTTTAGGTTGTAGCCCATATAATTTTATTTTTAGAGTTAACCCAAAACACGTTGTAATAAGTAAGAAGAAAAATTATACTTATAAACCATTTATTTTTCACTCTCTCAAACAATGTGTGACTGATATGAGCTAGATTCTCACAATCAACAATATTTTTGGTCGTCCTTGCATGTACTAGACATGTTGTCACGTTAATTTACCAAAAGTGCTATTTTTTTTTGCAACTAGTTATTTAAAAAGTATGATTAACATTAATTATTAAAAAAAATTGCAACCATATTAGACGAGCTCTAACTCTTAACACAATTTGTAAACACTTGATCTCGACTAACAAATTGTTTACTTCGAGTCTAGAAATGCGCAACTTCAATTTTAAACTTCTATCTTTAAATGTCTTATATTAGTTGGAGATGAACTATTTACTTATGAGGCGTGAGGATTGTTTGAGGGAGAAGGACAAGAAGTTTTGGTGTCAGGCAAGAGTGGAGTCGAAGCTAAGAAGAGAAACAAGACTAAGACGAAGGAGAAATGTGCAAGAGACATTGCTAAAGAACGAGGAAGAGGACGCCCCTCTATCTTTCTAAAACTGGATTGTCGTTAAAAAACAACGAAAATATAAGTTAAGGTTTAAATCGATAACAGTTTCAAAGTACATAACAATTTAGCATGACAATACAACATTGTAATTTTTATACAATAATATTCATTTTAATTATTTCAATTATCTTAATTATCACAATAATTGATGAGTGACACAAAATCGCCACATCAAGAAATATGATTAAAGCATAGAATTAAAGAGTAAATCTAGTTTCACCCAAAAGTTTATTCAAACAAACGGTATATGCATGTTCGGGTACACTACTTGAAACCACTCGCCACGTGGGAAAGTTTATGTTATTCTAGATTGACCGATTCCTATTACATTGAAACAATTGCGTGGATTTCTCAAATTAATGCGATATTATCAAAAATTTATAGTTAATCTTTTGACTGCACTATTACAAAAAGATGTCTTTAAATGGAATACAAAAGCTAAGAAAGCATTTAATAAACTGAAGGAGGTTGTGGTTTCAGCTCCAATTTTGGCATTGCCAGATTTTTCAAAACCATTTATTGTGGAAACAGATATCAGCGGATTGGGTATTGGTATTGTATTAATTCAAGATAGACATTCTATATCGTTTTATAGCAAGAAATTGTCTGCTAAAATGCTAAGTAGCATATATAAGAAAATTGTTTGCCATTACTGAAATAGTGAAGACGTGGCGACAGTATTTGCTTAGCAATCGACGCTATTAAAACGGATCAGAAAAGTATTCAAGAATTAATGACTCCGGTAATTCATACTCCACAACAACATATGTTTCTTGTAAAATTACTTAGGTAATTACTATTGAAAAATCATTATTAGTAATTACTCAGCATATTGCATAGACCATGTTCGAGAATGCCATGATTCTCTAATGGGTGGACATCTAGGTGTTGTTCAAACACTCAAGAGATTGCAGTCTCAATTTGATAGGCCGCATTATATAGTAGTTCATATCATCCACAGACATATGAGCAAACTAAAATTACAAATAGAACTCTTACCGTGTTTTACAATGGAACAACCAAATCAGTGGGAGAAATTATTGCATTGGGCAGAGTATTTGTATAACATATCTCATCATTCAACTATTAATACGACACCTTTTGAAGTTGTGTATGGAAGAACCACTCCAACTATATTGCCTTATGAAGAGGGTTCATCTATAATTGAAGCAGTAGGCTTCAATTTACAGCAACGTCAATTGGTTTTACAGCAGCTTAAAGAGAATTTGCAACAAGCCAGTAATCGAATGAAACATTTTGCTAATAAACATAGATATGATCGCCAATTTGAAGTGGGTGATTTGGTACTAGTTGAATTACATCCCTATAGACAGACTTCAATAAAGGATCAGTTATATTCAAAACTCAATAAACGTTTTTATGACCCTTTTTTCATGGGGATTACAATGTTATTGGTGATAGTACAAATAGTATGAATGTAAGAAACCTGATAGCAATTTAAAACATTAGTCTTCTCTTCCAATAGGATATCAATAATACAACCAAGACAATAGAATCAATCCTGAAGTTTTATTCAAACATATAGAAAGCAGCATAAACAAAATGCTAAACACGCTTTTGGGTCCCAGAAAGTGTACCTTCGTGAGCTTTGTTCCAACCATCTGCATCTGAAAAGAAAAAGATAAACAGGAACCTGAAGAACAGTGTAGAGATTTGTCTGATAAATCTGCCCAGAAAAAGTTGTGGAACATATCTAAATCACGGAATATGTAGCGTGAAAGACTAGAATGATAAGCAAATAAAGACATGATGCTCACCAGACAGTCTCGTTTGAGTTTTAGAAGAACTAAGAAAGATTTTCCATTCGGAACCATGGGTATTGGTTTATGAGAGTGAACGAATCGATGACTTGAACATCTTTGACCATGTGATGCTCCGGGCTTCTCTTCCGGAGCCTGTTGATGAACTCTACGGGCATGTCGTACAGATGAAGTTCTTTCAGGTGATGAAGACCATCTATGCCTAATGGAAGCAACTTCAAGTTTCTGCACTTCATAATCGTCAACTTCTCAAGCAGAGGCATGGCTGCATCCTCTATTTTCACTGTATGTAGATTATCAAACTGCTCCAGCACCAAAATCTTCAATTTCTTGAACTTTCCGGCCTTGAATTCTAACTCAGACCCGCAGTAAAAATCCGTCAAATTCAGCTCCATTAGATTAGGTAGAGCTCCAAGGGTTTCAAGGGGGTTGATATGAGCCTTCAGCTTCGACCACTTGAGACCAATCTTGATCAAACTGCTGAGCGAAGCAATCCAAACAGGTACAACATTTAGATACCCTTTCAAATATAGGCGCTGCAGATTCCGAGGAGGATCACTCAAAGAATCCAAATTAAGAATCCAGTCCTTCAATGCACTAACATCTAGAGTGGAGAGATTCTTCATTTTCTTAATCGTTAAACACAATTCCTCTGCATCCTCGTGTTTGAGATGCGTCAAACCCAACTTCCTCAATTCTGCCAATTCTCCCAACTTTTTGATAATATTTTTGTTTCGCCCAACATTTACAAGGGACAACTTTTGTAATGATGTCAAATTCTCGATTCCAGCAGAAACCTCCACTCCTTTTGCACTGTCGTAGGCAACATAAACTTGAACATCATAGCGATAAACTAGAAGATGCCGAAGGTTTTGAAGCTTTGAAATCCCCTTTGGAAGATTGGTTACAAGAGTTTGCTTCAGATCTAAGGTTTCCAAAAGGGCAAGTTTCTTTATGGAGTTTGGAATTTCCTTTATTCCAGTGCCTCTCAAGCTTAAACGCCTTAACATAATAAGATTACAAATAGCTTCAGGAAATTTCTTTATAGGCATACCTTGCAGATCTATGGTTTTTAAAAACCTACCTTCCTGACACAGATTTTGAATCATATCAAAAGAAATATTTTTATCAAACACAAACAGAGCCCGAATGAAGCGACAATCTCTTGGTCTCATGAAATTTACAGAGATGGCATGAACTGCAAGGTGCCGAACTTTCGCAGCCAAACTTGTATTCGATTCAGACAAAACTTCTACAAAGATTTCTTCCTTAGACTTTGCAACAATGAATTCGCGGACAAGATTAGAAACTCGACAAGTTTTAACCCTCCCATCGATCTCTTTTTCGCTTATGGTTACTAAGTTCCTTTGAATGAGCTCAGTTAGATATTCCTCTGCAACCTCCTCCACAGTTTTCCATGGCTTCACCGGCACAAAGCCCTCAGCTATCCAAGAGCGAATTAACCTTCCCCGCTCAACTGGATAGCTCCCGGGAAATATACTGAAGTACAAGAAACAAATCTTGAGATGGCTTGGAAGATCCTTGAAACTTCTCAACAAAATATGAGGGATAACCCAAAGATCTGAATTCGTTTCATTGTCCGTCCCAAGGCTGTTATAAAATTTCTCCCAAACCGCTGAAATTTTCTGCTCTTTGACAGGAAACTCCCCGCAGCTGCAACTGCAAAGGGCATACATTCACACTTTCTGATGATTTCTTCCGCCCACATGGTTAGATCCAGAGGACAGGTCTCTCCAGTTCCAAAAGCCTTTTTCCTAAACAATTCCCAAGCATCTGTCTCAGATAATTCGTTTAGTTTAACAACATGGGATGCAGATGCAACACAACTAGAGCCCACATTCGAATCCTGTGTAATTATGATGATTTTACTCCCCGCTGATCCTTTCGGCAATTTATTTAGGATCTGATCGTAATCTCTTTTGCTTCGAATGTTATCTAAAACAACCAAAAATTTCTCATTTCTGAGATATTGAGTCAGAGCATCTTCTACAGACTCGGGACGAGGTACATTTTGTGCCTGACTTGGCATATTTAATAAGACATCATTGGGCATAAATGGAGGGGATTTATTTATCCAAGCTTGGCGACTATATCGTTCCTTAACCCCACTATTTTCAATAACATTCTTCATTAGAGTAGTTTTACCTACGCCTCCGGGGCCGACAACCGCAATTGTTCTTGAGTTTTTTGCCAAAATTTGATGGAGAAGAGAACTTTTTTGCTCTTTGTAACCTATAATTTCATCGTCCTCAAGAATCTGATGTGTCGTATCATCGCCTCCTCTGCCTGAACCTGGTTGTACGTTGGAATTATTGTGTGTCCCTGGCTTAAGAAGTTTGAGAGAATCGATCTTATTGATGAGTATTTTCATCTCATCGGACAATTCGCTAAAAGTATTATAATCAGCGACGAAATGAACAAAATCGTGGACATACTGGGAGATTCTGTGGCTATGGAAGTGAGGAGGGACTTTAATCATGAACTCTTCAAGTTTATCCTCAATGTCATAAGCCACCTCTCGAATCTTTTTGATCTGCTCTTGTAGCACCGCTGTGCCTTCTCTGATTTCTGTGTCTTTCAACCAAGCCAGCATCATATCTAGGTTCTGACGAAGCAGGTCAGCAGATTGAGCGACGCTCTCTCGTTTCCTTTCCGCCTTTTCCAGGATATTTATAACTTGTTCGATCCCGAAGAGCGCCAACGAAACTGCAATTTCATCCATTTTTGCTTCGATGTTCTTCCTCTTTGCTTGCAGAGCAGCAACTGCGAAATGTTGAGCTCTTACAACGAAGTCATCCTCCAAGTCTTTCGCTGTCGCTCTCTCTCTCTTTCATTGACATAGTCGGAGACTTCAAAAGCTTGGGTTTGTACCCTTACGTGACGATTTATTGAATATTATAATTAATTGACCGTCACAAACCTTTATAATAATTAAATACAATATGATTTTTTAAACACAAGACCGTGACAAAAACTTTATAATAATAAAATACAAGATGACTTGTTTACACATAAAATTATGTTAACTTGGCTTTAGCTGTTTAATGATCGGATTGATCAAATTGTCCCACTTGTAAAACCATTTCAAGACTTCTGAATTGTTTTTTTTTTTTGTCCTTTTTCACAGCAAAAAAAACGTATCTTTCACTTCAGAAAATAAATCTTATTTCAAAAACACATGGTTGCAAAGGTGTTGGTGTAGCGGAAGTACAGGTATCTGCTATTTAACAGATCCTCTAACGATAAAAGTGTTGGTTATTAACGTTTCAAAATTGAGGTATTAGATAACAAAAATAAATGTTTAAGATGTCAGTTAAAAATATTACATACTTCAAGATTAAAATTGATAATTATCCTAAAAGAATTATCAAATAAAATAATTTGTTTTTTGATAAATTAAAACTAATCATATAGTTTAAATTACATCAATTTGATCTCCCTTCTTCGTCTTGCTTTTGCTCCTCTTCTTAGTCTATAACTCCATCTCTTGCTCAACACCGAAACTTCTCGTCTTAATTCCTCAAACGATCCTCGTGGACTCACCTCAAAACCTTCTCCCCCTCTCTTCCAATTTAGTCTTCATCGCTTAGATATCAACCCGGACAGAACAATCCTAGTCTCTTTCTCTTCTCCATTTGGTTATTGGTCATTTTCTCGGGCACTCCTTTTTATTTATCTTTCTCTCAATTTTAATGATCTTTATGTAATTTAATAATCTAACCATATTAGAATATATTAATGTGTCAAACAAACTAAATTCATGAATCACTTTTAGAGATTAAGTGTAGAGTTCTCCAGTACTCCTACTATAATATTGTCCGCTCTTGACCAAAGTTAGTACAGTTTTGTTGTTAGAATTAACTCAAAACGCGTTGTATTAAGTAAAGATGAGAACTATATTTATGCACACCCACTGACATGGGTTGGGTCTTCATAATCAACATATTGGGTCATCGTTGTCTTCATCTTGGGTTGTCATTGTCTTCACAAAGCCGATTGTCACATTAATTTACTAAACATTTATGATTAACATTAATTATAAAAAAAATTGCAGCAATATTAGACTAGCTCTAATTCTTAACACAATTTGTAAACACTTGATCTCGACTAACAAATTGTCTACTTTGAGTCTAGAAAAACACAACTTCATTCTTAAACTTCAACATTTAAATGTCTTATATTACTTGGAGATGAAATATTTACTTATAAACTGTGAAGATTGTTTGAGGGAGAAGGACAAGAAGGTTCGATGTTGGGCAAGAGTGGAGTTGAAGCTAAGAAGAGAAGCAAGAATATGACGAAGGAGAAATTTGCAAGAGACATTGCTAAGGAACGAGGAAGAGGACGCCTCTCACTATATAACTAGATTGAGTTAGAAATGTAAGATTTGCAGAAGAGAAGAAAGGAAAAGATTTGAAGAAGTGTTTTGTAATTTGAAATTGACAATTGATATTACAGGGTATGTATGTATATATACATCTAAGGAGAAATAAAGAGAAAAGCTGAAATCATGCTAATCATTGTATTTCAGCACTAAATACAGTAATTACATAAATATATTAATCATTGCTTTACATGTGTATTAACATTCCCCCGCAAGCTCAAGGACGTTGGACGAGAAGCTTGGACTAGAAAACTTGAAATTTTGTTGGGGGTAGGGGCTTTGTGAGAGCGTTTGCTATCTGATTATCGGATGGAGTGAAAGAAACTGATAAAAATTTATTTTGAACTTTTTCGCGAACAAAATGATAATCAATCTCAACATGTTTGGATTTGGAGTGAAATACCGGATTGGAAGCCAGGTAAGTAGCACTTAGATTGTCGCAATAAATTTCCGGTGTACCTGAAGAAGAAATACCAATTTCTTGTAAGAGAGATTTGATCCAAAGTAGTTCTGAAGCACCATTGACAATACTGCGATATTCTGATTCGGTGCTTGAACGAGAAACGACTTTTTGTTTTGCAGAAGACCAAGATATAATATTGGGATCGAGAAATGTGCAAAAAGCACTAGTGCTTTTACGATCATCAGGACAAGAGGCCCAATCTGCATCGGTGAAGCAAGTAAGATTAAAGTGGGAGGTGGTGGAGAAAGAGATACCGAGATTAGCTGTGCCCCGAAGATATCGAAGTATTCTCTTTACAGCAATCCAGTGAATATCTGTGGGAGCATGCATAAATTGACATACTTTATTTACGGCAAAAGCAATGTCGGGTCGAGTAATACAACAATATTGCAAGGCACCAACTATGCTTCGATAAGTGGATCCATCTGGTAAAAGAGTGCCCGAATGTTTTGATAATATAGGTCCAGATACCATAGGAGTAGATACTGGTTGACAGGAACTCATATTTGCCTTGATGAGCAGATCGTTGATATATGAAGTCTGATGAAGCATCAAGCGGTTTTGCTGAGAAGTGACTGAGATGCCGAGGAAATAATGAAGAGAACCCATGTCGCGAACCACAAATTTTGTATTTAAATAGTCAATTAGCTTGTCAATGAGTGGAGAAGAATTTCCTGTTACTATAATGTCATCCACATAAACTAACATTAGGATGATGAATGAATGTTGCCGATAAATAAAGAGGGATGTGTCTGATTTTGATGCCGTGAAACCCCAAAAAAGCAGTGTCGAGTATAATTTTGTGTACCAAACTCGCAGAGATTGCTTCAAGCCATATAAAGATTTCTATAATAAGCAAACATGAGAAGGTTGAGAAGAACTTACAAAACCTGGGGGTTGTTGCATAAATACTGTTTCTGTGAGATCGCCATTGAGGGAAGCATTATTAATGTCGAGTTGTTTAGTGGTCCATCCAAGGGAAATGGCCAAAGAGAGAGCAATCTGTATAGTGGCTGGCTTGACAACGGACTAAAGGTTTCATCATAGTCGACACCTTTAGTTTGATCATAACCTTTTGCAACTAGGCGAGCCTTGTAACGGTTGATGGAACCATCATTGTTCAGTTTGAGCCAAAAAACCCACTTACAATTGATGAGAGTAGCACCATAAGGAAGAGGGACCAACCACCATGTCTTGTTTTTATGTAAAGCATCAATTTCTTCGTGCATTGCATCAAGCCATAACTTGTTTTTGGAAGCTTGAGAAAACGTAGTTGGAGTGGAAGGAACAGCAGTAGTTGATTGGAGGGCCTTGGGTTTGTATATGCCATCCTTAGATCGTGTTTGCATAGGATGAGAATTAAGGGTGGATCGCTCATTTTCAATGGCATGATTGTTGTGAGGAGGGACAGGAGGTGGTGTGGGTGAATAGACAATTTCTAGTGTGGGAGAAGGAAGAGGCAGATTGGGTTGAGGGGGTGGTGATGAAGTTGGAGGAGGAAGGAGTGCTGGTGGGGGAGAGGATGGTGGATTAAGGGTTGGAAAGGGGAAAGAAGAAATAGGAATGGAGAGATCAGGTGATGAGGAAAGAGATGGCGGGAGTGATTGAAACGGGAATGATGTTTCATCAAAGATGACATGTCTAGTTATATAAATTCGGGTTGAGGATAGATTGAAACAAATATAACCTTTGTGATGAGCATTATAACCAAGAAAAACACATGGAGAGGAACAGGGTTGAAGTTTATGTTTGTTGAAAGGTCGAAGGTAAGGGAAACAGAGACAACCAAATACGCGAAGAGAATTATAAGATGGTAAAGTGCCATAAAGACATTCGAATGGAGATTTGAAATCCAAAACACGCGTGGGCATATAGTTAATCAAAGTGACAGCGGTGGTGAATGCGTATGGCCAAAACGATTGTGGGATGGATGAGTGAAATAACAATGCTAGACCCGTTTCAACTACATGTCGATTTTTTCTTTCGACACGACCATTTTGGTTTGGGGTGTAAGGACAAGAAATGCGGTGATGAATACCTTGGGCCTTTAAGAGCTTGGAAAGGGATTGGAATTCCCCACCCCAATCCGATTGAAGGATTTTAAGAGTTGTTCCAAATTGGTTTTTAATAAGGGAAAGAAAATTTGAGAAAATTTGATAAACTTGATCCTTAGTTTTGATGCAGTATATCCAAGTGAATAGTGTGCAATCATCAATAAACAGAACAAAGTATCGATCACCATTTTGAGAAGGAACTGGTGAAGGACCCCAAAGGTCAGAATGAACTAAGTCAAACATATGGTTTGCATGAGAGACAGAAGTTGAAAATGGTAAACGATGACTTTTACTCAATTGACATGAAGTACAAAGTTTTGATTTTGCAGAATCTGAAAAAGGAAGATTACAAGAATTTAAAAATTTTGACAATGAAGAGAAGCTTGGATGGCCGAGTCGTAAATGCCACAAGGTAGTAGTTGAAGCTGTGGATTTGGCACTGGTGGATTGTATAGAAAAAGCCTGAGGAGAGGAGTTGAGTTTGTAGAGGCCGTCACTGAGTGAGCCCCGAAGAAGTATCTGGTGAGAAATCCGATCCTTGACAAAGAAATAATTTGAATGAAATTCAACATAAACAGAATTGTCATGACAGAGTTTTGAAATACTGAGAAGATTATGAGTGATTGATGGTGCATGAAGGACAGACTTAAGCAGTAACGATTTTGATGAAGTGGGAATGACAGTAGAGCCAAAATTTTTAATGGGAAGATGCGTACCATTTGTAGTGACAACTTGTGAAGGACCGAGATATGGAGCTGACTCATGCATGGTGGAGGTGGAAGGAGTAAAATGGTGAGTCGCCCCGCTGTCTAGAAGCCAAGTTGAGGAAGAAGCAGGTTGAATGTAATCGGAGGAAGCTTCGGGAGATTGCAGAGGAGGAAAATGCGCTGGGTGAGGGAGGAGGCCAGCGGCATGGGCCTGAGGTGTGGCTGGAGAAGTACTTGGGCTTGGGTTAAAAGCAAGATTCTGTCTATTGTAGCAGACCAGGGCCGTATGGCCCAGTTTGTTGCATATTTGGCATCTGGGTTTGAAATGAGATCTGGGCCTAGCTGGTTGGTTCCATGAGCTGGTTTGTGCAGTCGGTGACCCGAGAAGACTAGGTTGGGGAGAGGAGAAGCTGGGTCTCGGGGAAGACCGCCGAGAGGGGCGGAAGTGCTTGAAGACAACGTTGGCTTGAAGGGAGTTCAGAAATGGAAGCTGGGCAGCAGAGGTTTGCTTCGCTAGTCGAAAGTCGTAGCTTTGCTTTTTTTGCATATAAACGGTTGAAACCCTAATTTCATTGTATAAAAAGAGGGTTGAATTTTATATATCGAAAAGTTTTTATAAATTTTCCAAATAAAATCAAAATGTCATCATATTTTCAATACAGAAACAATTTTTGGTTACCTCCAAATATCTCGTATCGGTTACTTATATTATGTTATAAGCGGATATAAAGTCATAACACCATTGTCGTATGTTACCCATAAATAATTTGAAAAACAGTTGTAAGTGCAATGTCACATAAACGTGGGAAAGTTTCTATTATTCTAGATTGATCGATTCCTATTACATTGAAATAGTTGCGGGGATTTCTCAAATTAATGCGATATTATCGGAAATTTATAGCTAATCTTTTGACTGCACTATTACAAAAAGATGTCTTTAAATGGAATACGGAAAGCTAAGAAAGCATTTAATAAACTGAAGGAGGTTGTGGTTTCAGCACCAATTTTGGCATTGCCAGATTTTTCAAAACCATTTATCGTAGAAAAGCGGAGTGGGAATTGGTATTGTATTAATTCAAGATAAACATTCTATATCGTTTTATAGCAAGAAATTGTCTGCTAAAATGCAAAGTAGCATATATAAGAAAATTGTTTGCCATTACCGAAATAGTGAAGACGTGGCGACGGTATTTGCTTAGCAATCGACGCTATTAAAACGGATCAGAAAAGTATTCAAGAATTAATGACTCCAGTAATTCATACTCCAAAACAACATATGTTTCTTGTAAAATTACTTGGGTATGATTTTGAGATAGTATATAATCCTGGGAAGAGTAACTTAGTGGTTGATGCACTCTCACAGAAATTTGATACTAACTCTAGTACTTATGAACTTTACACTGCGTTAACAAGGTTATAGATCTCCTTATTAAATAAATTGCGTGAAGAAACTGCTTCTTTAGCAGATTTACGAGTTTTGAAGAACAATATTGAGTAATTTCCATAGAATTATCAAACTTATAAATTGTAGGGCGGCTTGATTATTAGTAATTACTCAGTATATTGCATAGACCATGTTCGAGAATGCCATGATTCTCTAATGGGTGGACATCTAGGTGTTGTTCAAACACTCAAGAGATTGCAGTCTCAATTTGATAGGCCGCATTATATAGTAGTTCATATCATCCACAGACATATGAGCAAACCAAAATTACAAATAGAACTCTTACCGTGTTTTACAATGGAACAACCAAATCAGTGGGAGAAATTATTGCATTGGGCAGAATACGGCACCTTTTGAAGTTGTGTATGGAAGAACCTCTCCAACTATATTGCCTTATGAAGAGGGTTCATCTATAATTGAAGCAGTAGGCTTCAATTTACAGCAACGTCAATTGGTTTTACAGCAGCTTAAAGAGAATTTGCAACTAGCCCGTAATCAAATGAAACATTTTGCTAATAAACATAGATGTGATCGCCAATTTGCAGTGGGTGATTTGGTACTAGTTAAATTACATCCCTATAGACAGACTTCAATAAAGGATCAGTTATATTCAAAACTCAATAAACGTTTTTATGACCCTTTTTTCATGGGGATGACAATGTTATTGGTGATAGTACAAATAGTATGAATGTAAGAAACCTGATAGCAACTTAAAATATTAGTCTTCTCTTCCATTAGGATATCAATAATACAACAAAGACAATAGAATCAATCCTGAAGTTTTATTCAAACATATAGAAAGCAGCATAAACAAAATGCTAAACACGCTTTTGGGTCCCAGAAAGTGTACCTTCGTGAGCTTTGTTCCAACCATCTGCATCTGGAAAGAAAAAGATAAACAGGAACCTGAAGAACAGTGTAGAGATTTGTCTGATAAATCTGCCCAGAAAAAGTTACGGAACAGATCTAAATCATGGAATATGTAGCGTGAAAGACTAGAAAGACAAGCAAATAAAGACATGATGCTCACAAGACAGTCTCGTTTGAGTTTTAGAAGAATTAAGAAAGATTTTCCATTCGGAACCAAGGGTATTGGTTTATGAGAGTGAACGAATCGATGACTTGAACATCTTTGACCATGTGATGCTCCGGGCTTCTCTTCCGGAGCCTGTTGATGAACTCTACGGGCATGTCGTACAGATGAAGTTCTTTCAGGTGATGAAGACCATCTATGCCTAATGGAAGCAACTTCAAATTTCTACACGTCATAATCGTTAACTTCTCAAGCAGAGGCATAGCTGCAACCTCTATTTTCACTGTATGTAGATTATCAAACTGCTCCAGCACCAAAATCTTCAATTTATTAAACTTTCCAGCCTTGAATTCTAACTCAGACCCGCAGTAAAAATCTGTCAAATCCAGCTCCATGAGATTAGGCACAGCTCCAAGGGTTTCAAGGGGGTTGATATGAGCCTTCAGCTTAGACCACTTGAGACCAATCTTGATCAGACTGCTGAGTGAAGCAATCCAAACAGGTACAACATTTAGATACCCTTTCAAATATAGGCGCTGAAGATTCTGAGGAGGATCACTCAAAGAATCCAAATTAAGAATCCAGTCCTTCAATGCACTAACATCTAGAGTGGAGAGATTCTTCATTTTCTTAATCGATAAACACAATTCCTCTGCATCCTCGTGTTTGAGATGTGTCAAAGCCAACTTCCTCAATTCTACCAGTTCTCCCAACTTTTTGACAATATTTTTGTTTCGCCCAACATTTACAAGGGACAACTTTTGTAATGATGTCAAATTCTCGATTCCAGCAGAAACCTCCACTCCTTTTGCACTGTCGTAGGCAACATAAACTTGAACATCATAGCGATAAACTAGAAGATGCCGAAGGTTTTGAAGCTTTGAAATCCCCTTTGGAAGATTGGTTACAAGAGTTTGCTTCAGATCTAAGGTTTCCAAAAGGGCAAGCTTCTTTATGGAGTTTGGAATTTCCTTTATCCCAGTGCCTCTCAAGCTTAAACGCCTTAACAGAATAAGATTACAAATAGCTTCAGGAAATTTCTTTATAGGCATACCTTGCAGATCTATGGTTTTTAAAAACTTACATTCCTGACACAGATTGTGAATCGTATCAAAAGAAATACTTCTATCAAACACGAACAAAGCCCGAATGAAGCGACAATCTCTTTGTTTCAAGAAATTTGCAGAGATAGTATGAACTGCAAGGTGCCGAACTTTCGCAGCCAAACTTGTATTCGATTCAGACAAAACTTCTACAAAGATTTCTTCCTTCGACTTTGCAACAATGAATTCGCGGACAAGATTAGAAACTCGACAAGTTTTAACCCTCCCATCGATCTCTTTTTCGCTTATGGTTACTAAGTTCCTTTGAACGAGCTCAGTTAGATATTCCTCTGCAACCTCCTCCACAGTTTTCCATGGCTTCACTGGCACAAAGCCATCAGCTATCCAGGAGCGAATTAACCTTCCACGCTCAACTGGATAGCTCCCGGGAAATATACTGAAGTACAAGAAACAAATCTTGAGATGGCTTGGAAGATCCTTGAAACTTCTCGACAAAATATGAGGGATAACCCAAAGATCTGAATCGGTTTCAGTGTCCGTCCCGAGGCTGTTACAAAATTTCTCCCAAACCGCTGAAATTTTCTGTTTCTTTGACAGGGAACCCCCCGCAGCTGCAACTGCAAAGGGCATACATTCACACTTTCTGATGATTTCTTCCGCCCACATGGTTAGATCCAGAGGACAGGTCCCTCCAGTTCCAAAAGCCTTTTTCCTAAACAATTCCCAAGCATCTGTCTCAGATAATCCGTTCAGTTTAACAACATGGGATGCAGATTCAACACAACTCGAGCCCACATTCGAATCCTGTGTAATTACTATGATTTTCCTCCCCTGTAATCCTTTCGGCAATTTATTTAGGATCTGATCGTAATCTCTTTTGCTTCGAATGTTATCTAAAACAACCAAAAATTTCTCATTTCTGAGATATTGAGTCAGAGCATCTTCTACAGACTCGGGACCAGGTACATTTTGTGCCTGACTTGGCATATTTAATATGACATCATTGGGCATAAATGGAGGGGATTTATTTATCCAAGCTTGGCGACTATATCGTTCCTTAACCCCACTATTTTCAATAACATTCTTCATTAGAGTAGTTTTACCTGCGCCTCCGGGGCCGACAACCGAAATTGTTCTTGAGTTTTTTGCCAAAATTTGAAGGAGAAGAGAACTTTTTTGCTCTTTGTAACCTATAATTTCATCGTCCTCAAGAATCTGATGTGTCGTATCATCGCCTCCTCTGCCTGAACCTGGTTGTACGTTGGAATTATTGTGTGTCCCTGGCTTAGGAAGTTTGAGAGAATCGATCTTATTGATGAGTATTTTCATCTCATCGGACAATTCGCTAAAAGTATTATGATCAGGGACGAAATGAACAAAATCGTGGACATACTGGGAGATTCTGTGGCTATGGAAGTGAGGAGGGACTTTAATCATGAACTCTTCGAGTTTATCCTCAATGTCATAAGCCACCTCTCGAACCTTTTTGATCTGCTCTTGTAGCACCGCTGTGCCTTCTCTGATTTCTGTGTCTTTCAACCAAGCCAGCATCATATCTAGGTTCTGACGAAGCAGGTCAGCAGATTGAGCGACGCTCTCTCGTTTCTTTTTCGCCTTTTCCAGGATATTTATAACTTGTTCGATCCCGAAGAGCGCCACCGAAACTGCAATTTCCGCCATTTTTGCTTCGATGTTCTTCCTCTTTGCTTGCAGAGCAGCAACTGCGAAATGTTGAGCTCTTACAACGAAGTCATCCTCCAAGTCTTTCGCTGTCGCTCTCTCTCTCTTTCATTGACATAGTCGGAGACTTCAAAAGCTTGGGTTTGTACCCTTACGTGACGATTTATTGAATATTATAATTAATTGACCGTCACAAACCTTTATAATAATTAAATACAATATGATTTTTTAAACACAAGACCGTGACAAAAACTTTATAATAATTAAATACAACATGACTTGTTTACACATAAAATTATGTTAACTTGGCTTTAGCTGTTTAATGATCGGATTGATCGAATTGTCCCACTTGTAAAACCATTTCAAGACTTTTGAATTGTTTTTTTTTTTTTCCTTTTTCACAGCAAAAAAAGGTATCATAAGTCTTATTTCAAAAATGCGTGGTTGCAGAGGTGTTGGTGTAGCGGAAGTACTGGTATCTGCTATTTAACAGAAGATCCTCTAACGATAAAAGTGTTGGTTATTAACGTTTCAAAATTGAGGTATTAGATAACAAAAATAAATGTTTAAGATGTCAGTTAAAAATATTACATACTTCAAGATTAAAATTGATAATTATCCTAAAAGAATTATCAAATAAAATAATTTGTTTTTTGATAAATTAAAACTAATCATATAGTTTAAATTACATCAATTTGATCTCCCTTCTTCGTCTTGCTTTTGCTCCTCTTCTTAGTCTATAACTCCATCTCTTGCTCAACACCGAAACTTCTCGTCTTAATTCCTCAAACGATCCTCGTGGACTCACCTCAAAACCTTCTCCTCCTCTCTTCCAATTTAGTCTTCATCGCTTAGATATCAACCCGGACAGAACAATCCTAGTCTCTTTCTCTTCTCCATTTGGTTATTGGTCATTTTCTCGGGCACTCCTTTTTATTTATCTTTCTCTCAATTTTAATGATCTTTATGTAATTTAATAATCTAACCATAGTAGAATATATTAATGTGTCAAACAAATTAAATTCATGAATCACTTTTAGAGATTAAGTGTAGAGTTCTCCAGTACTCCTACTATAATATTGTCCGCTCTTGACCAAAGTTAGTACAGTTTTGTTGTTAGAATTAACCCAAAACGCGTTGTATTAAGTAAGGATGAGAACTATATTTATGCACACCCACTGACATGGGTTGGGTCTTCATAATCAACATATTGGGTCATCGTTGTCTTCATCTTGGGTCGTCATTGTCTTCACAAAGCGGGTTGTCACATTAATTTACTAAACATTTATGATTAACATTAATTATAAAAAAAAATTGCAGCAATATTAGACTAGCTCTAATTCTTAACACAATTTGTAAACACTTGATCTCGACTAACAAATTGTCTACTTTGAGTCTAGAAAAACACAACTTCATTCTTAAACTTCAACATTTAAATGTCTTATATTACTTGGAGATGAAATATTTACTTATAAACTGTGAAGATTGTTTGAGGGAGAAGGACAAGAAGGTTCGATGTTGGGCAAGAGTGGAGTTGAAGCTAAGAAGAGATGCAAGAATATGACGAAGGAGAAATTTGCAAGAGACATTGCTAAGGAACGAGGAAGAGGACGCCTCTCACTATATAACTAGATTGTCGTTAAAAAATAACGAAAATATAAGTTAGGGTTTAAATCGATAACAACTTTAAAGTACATAATAATTTAGCATAACAATACAACATTGCAATTTATATACAAAATTATTATTCATGCAATGTGATGATTTAATATGTTGGATAACATGATGAGAAAATGTGCAAGACTCAAATTTAAGTACCTATGAATTATTTTTTACTTTGGCTACTTTCATTGTAGAGTAATGTTGGTTTTACTTTATACTTTTACACTTTAATATTTCTTCTTGACATGACACTCATTAATTGGTGCAATTAGTGTCAAATTTTAACCATTTATAATTTATTTTAATTATCACAACAATTGATTAGTGACACAAAAGTTGTCATATCATGAGATGTGATTAAAATATAAAATTAGAGAGTAAATCTAGTTTGATCCAAAATTTTATTTGATAAGCGGCATATGCATGTTCGAGTACACTACTTGAAACCACTCGAAGCGTTGTTTTTTCAAAGTCATGGAAAAATTCACGGTACATGCAACCTTAGGATAGTCGATCAATTGTCTAGCATTGACTTTGAGCTTATTCTATCTTAGACATACCACATAACTATTGAGGAAAATATGAATAATATAGAGAATTGAAAGAAACGTGGATAGTACTAATTAAGATAATTCCTTGAAAAAAAATACTCTTGGCAATCTAGACAGAATTTTCTTTTCCAAGTAAGTTCCCAAAAAAGGCTGGAGGGTCACAAACGGACCACTTAAATTTCAGTCTCTTAGACAAAGCTTACTTACACAAAACAATTATACCACTAAACGGTATGAAAAACGATAGCAGATACGGTCCAAAAAATATCAAGAATATTTTTTCCCAAGAAGTAAGAGAAATAACAACTAAAATAAACACTAAGAATTTTTACGTGGAAATTCAAATCGGGAAAAAAACCACAGGGACCAAATCCAAAAAGATCTCACTATGAAAAATAGAATTTACTATATTTTTCTAGAAACCGAATATTTTAGAAAATATTCACTAAGAGAAAAATATAACTCTTAGATTTTTCATACACAAATGCACTTCACCTATTTTTATCTCACTTTTTTTTTCTCTCCCTTCAAAAATCAGACTATTTTCTCTCCTTCTCTCTCCTAGATAGAATTATTGGAGGAACTCACACGAGGACAAACATAGGTTGGTGAAGAATGCAAGTGGGCAGCTGCTGAAAGAGAACAAATTTGGGAAGCTTGCTGAAGGAGAATTTCAAATTCTCCTTTTCCTCTCATGAAGAAGGACCAACAATGACAATAAGCGACACTGCCCTTAACCTCATAGATCGGCTCGTTGAACTACAGTAAGAAAGGTGTATGCTCGGACCACTCGTACCATTTCAATAATTCTATAGATAAAGCTACGACATTCTTCGTTTTTCCAAAGGTTGGATCTAAATTGAGGATTTATCAGCACAGCCAAAAACCATAATCTATCGGATGCAAGACTACTTTAAGTTCATCAGGGTCGAAAGAATGTATACTCTAATCCTTATCCCGTGATTTAATTAATTGACTTAATTATGTTTAATGATTTGACATGCTGAATTTACGTTGTTTCAGGTATCCATGTAAAAGAGGGAAGGAGAACAGACCTTCTTTCATGGATAATTACCAGTTTTCTGTCTTCCATTTGCTTCAGAAGGTGTCTTAGCCACCATAGATGGAGCGTGAAGGCCAGTCTGAAGCTCCTCCTGTAGATTTTTACCAAACTCTCGCCTTCAAATTCCTCTGAAGCTACTTTCTGATTGAAATGTGACTCTCCATCACTGCCCGTGACACCAGCATGGCTTGCGTGCTGGGAAGAGATATCTTCAATTTGCTGTTCATTTGGATTGAGTTCTCTCTCTCTCTCTCTCTAGTTTCTCCTTTATTCTTCTTCCTCTGCAACAGTGTTGGCTTTCAGATTCGAGTTCTTGGTCTGGTTTTCCGCTGGCTTGTTAGAATCAGACTCACGACTTACATTCTGGACGATTAACTCGATGGCTTTCTTCTGCATCAGCTTCAGCATATTCAGGAATCCGTTATTTCTAGATGGCGTCAGGCTCTGCTGAAGCCCTGGCAGGACAACGAAATCAGACGAAACTCGACCAGTCTCCACTGCTTTTGGACTAGAAAGCCCTAGAACGAGTAGAGCGGCGAGTCCATTCGTGAGATCAGAATTCGAATCGGCCTAATAAAACAATGCTCATTTCAGAATCCAAATAAGCCCTAACCGAGACTTGAGAAACACATCCCTCCACCACATTAGCTTTGGTTTTGAACGGAATGTCAAGAGGTTTCGTGTTTTGTTTTCCATAGAATAGAAGCTGCTGATACTTGGCCTTCGCTTCCTGCACGGACTGGAAAAGCTTGATGATTTCTTGGAGCTTCGGTGGAAGTTCTTCAAGAGGTTGCAGGATCATGAACGTTGATGCTAACGCAGAAGACGAATTCATTCAATGGCGGAGGCGATTGTGATGGTCAGGGCGACGAAGATCCAAAAGGTATTCTCTGAAAAGAAATTTGACTGAAGAAGACAAAATTATGACCTTTTTTCAATAAAATTCCATTCGACGGATGAATGCGATTCGGAATTATGGTAGTGAAAAATCGGAGCGCAGAAGAAATGGTAGACGAAGCCATGGCATCTCATAGCTCGAAGCTCCGACCAGAGTATTTCACCCACGATTAACAGAGAAGGTCTTAGACGATCCCGTTTGAGCTTATAGCCCAGAATTCATGACGGATCCACTAGCCCAAAACTTTCTTTAAATATATACCGCAGCGTGTGTTCCCTCCCTTCCGTCGAGCCTCCGGGCTGAATGGTCGTTCGGCCTACTTACGGTCCGGCCTCTGGGCCTTCGGCCTGGAAGCCTACCCTCGTCTTGTGGCCTGTCAACCTACTTACGGGGCAGCCTCCTGGTCGAAATATACATAATTTTTTTTTTTGAAGTTGTCTTTTTAATTTTTATATTTTTAGAAAATTAACAAATAAACTACTGTACTGTAGCATCAATAACAAGTCAACCACTTAACAATTTTTGTTAATAACATAAACACTGAACTATGAAAAATTGACAAAGTAAACACTGCAGTTACACTTTTCGTTAAATAGCATTGTCGTTCCTCTACAGAATATTATATTTTCTTCGCGGAACGTTAGCTTTCTGCAGTAGAACATTGTCTTTCCGCTACAAAAAGTGAATACTTTAAATAGAACTCAAGAAAGTCGATATCCCACAGAGGAAATTTGTCTTTTTCAGTAGAAAGTTTACAAATAAAAAAAATCATTTTCTTCTTCATAAAAAAACTCAGACAACACGAACAAAGCTGTGATTCTCCCATTGACAGTAAAACAATTCTAAATCATCTTAAATATAAAATATTAACATTTTTTTACAAAATCTTCTAAATTATAAAAATCTAAAATCTTCTAAATCTATTCTCCATGGATATTAACTTTTTTCTACTGAAAGTCTCTAAAATCATGAGGTCTTTCAGTTTTTTCTATAGGTATTAGCTCTTTTCCACTGCGAATTCTCATAAAGTTAACGACAATTTTTCATAGTTGAGTGGTTAAGTTGTCATCGAAAATACATTAATAATTAATTTGTTATTGATCACAAACTACAATGGTTGACTTGTTAATTTTTTTAATATTTTTTTTTTGTGAAAAATGCTTTTATAATACATTTATGTTTCTCTCAAAGTGAAATAAAATATATATTTATGTTTAATAAAATCTTATTAATTAAAGCTTTTTTCCTCACTTTCATAAAAAAAAGTTAAAAACAAATGGTCGAATGCTCCAATCCCTCCATCACGACAAAATGAAGGGGTTGGTCTCGTAATTTTTGGTCCGTGGATATTCATTATTGGGTTCTTTGTATGTGTCTTCCCATCCTTCTCTACCAGCGATTATTCAATTGTGTTTTGTCGTGTTCCTTTGGAACTAAACGTCACTCTTTGTTTCGACAAGTCGTCTTCTTCTATCATGCACAACCTATTGAACGAGGCCAGTTTGTTTCTTCCCCCTCCTAAAATGACACAATAGCTTCCGCTAATTCTATTGAAAAGGATCAAATTTTTTCGATCTATTTATTATTTGTGAAGATTAAAAATTGAAATAACTATAGTTTACATTTGCATATTAAAGTATTTTTAGATTTTAATTCTACGTTTTAATTACGTAATATTTAAAATAAAATATAAATAGTTGAAATAAAATATTAATTACACATATTAAAATGCATTAAATTTAGTCAATTTAATATTACTATTAAAATAAATATGATATATTATAAATATATATATATTATGATAATTATCAATTTGATTCCTAAAGTTTAAGAGTTCATTCAATTGACATCCTAAACTTTAAATTTTTAAATCTGACACCTCAAAGTTTGAGATGTTATTGTTCAATACTTTCATTGTTATCAATTTGTTAAAATAATGGTGTGAGAGATGCACATGGAGTTAGAGATAGACTTCGACAACAATCAATATCAAATTTTAGTCATTAATACATATGAGAGCTCTGAAACCGAGTTTCAAACTGAGAAGTCGTTAGTACAAATGGTGTTTATGAGGTATAAAAGAATTTTGAAACTAAAGAAAATGATGAAGGAACTTGAAGAATCAAGAGTGATTTTGTTCTCTAGCTCTACTTCCATATCATGCCCCTATTTTAATAAATTGATAATAGTAGGAATATTGGACGATAATATCTTAAACTTTAAGGTGTTAAATTTAAAACTTTAAACTTTAAGGTGTTAATTGAAAGCTCTCTCAATCAGCAGGGGTCCAATTGATAATTAACTTTTTTTGTTTAAGTAACTTCCTAAAATCCTTTTTTTTAATTAGAAAATGCGCCAAAATGATCGGCAGCAGAAGGATCTAGAAACCCTAGTCCAAATGCGTCTATAAAAGCCTCGCTTCGTCCTCCAACATCGAAGTAGTCTTGCTCTCTAAGTCTCCGCCAGATCGCTTCTCCATTTCTGCTCCAAGGAAGAAATCGACATTTCCTTCTGCGATCTTCATCAATGGCGGAGCAAGAGACGTTCGCTTTCCAGGCCGAGATCAACCAGCTTCTAAGTTTGATCATTAACACTTTCTACAGCAACAAGGAGATCTTTCTCCGTGAACTTATTAGCAATTCATCTGACGTGAGCTTCCCTTTCGTCTTCTCTTAGTTCTTGTGTTTTGATTAGTTGTGATATGTTTGACGATTCTGCTTGGAAATGCTTTGTTTGGACTTCGTTCTGAAAAATTTTCCTACTTTCTCTTTATGTTTACAAACTCATTATTTCTGCATAGATCTTGATAATTTGGAATCATCTCTGTTAATTGTTTGTTTTCTTCAGGTCCAATGTTTCTTACTATTATTATAGCTTATGCGACGTTTATTTACTTAGGATTCAACTTTTATAGTGTTGGTTCTATTTTGCTACTTTCTCTTTATGTTTACAAGCTCATGATTTCTGAATAGATCTTGATTATTTGGAATAATCTCTGTTAATTGTTCGTTTTCTTCAGGTCCAGTGTTACTTACTATTATTATAGCTTATGCGACGTTTATTTACATAGGATTCAACTTTTATAGTGTTGGTTCTATCTTTACGCGTTTCTTACTTTCCTTAGGCATTTGTGCTGGTGCTTGTGATCACCAATTACTTTTGCTAATTATTTTAGCGGACAGGGAAGTAAAACTGTAGTTGACAGGATCATTGTTTCTTAAGAAAATGTGTCCCTAACGCTGTAATGCAAGTTATTATCTGTGTTTGTTGATTTCTTCTTCCATTGAGGTTGATAGTCTTTCTCTTGTTATACTTTTGAAATTTTAGTTCTATTCTTAGTTCAGATCTATGTTATTTCAGGCTCTGGACAAGATTAGGTTTGAGAGTTTGACTGACAAGAGCAAGCTAGATTCTCAAAATGAGCTTTTCATTCACATAGTACCTGACAAGACAAATAACACACTATCTATCATAGACAGCGGTATTGGCATGACAAAAGCTGGTAAGTGTATAGCAGGCTTATGTTAAGTACATATCTTAAAAATGTTCTAAATTTAATATTATTGATGTGTAATTTTGTGTACAGATTTGGTAAACAATTTGGGTACAATTGCGAGGTCGGGAACAAAGGAATTCATGGAAGCTATTGCTGCTGGGGCTGATGTGAGTATGATTGGACAGTTTGGTGTTGGTTTTTACTCAGCATACCTTGTGGCTGAGAAGGTCATTGTCACCACAAAGCACAATGATGACGAACAGTATGTTTGGGAATCCCAAGCTGGAGGATCATTCACTGTAACCAGGGATTCTTCTGGTGAGAATCTTGGCAGGGGTACAAAGATAACCTTATATCTGAAGGAGGATCAACTTGAATATCTTGAGGAGCGCCGTGTGAAGGACTTAATTAAGAAGCACTCTGAGTTTATTAGCTACCCTATCTCTCTCTGGACTGAGAAGACCACTGAGAAAGAGATCTCTGATGATGAGGATGAGGAAGATAAGAAGGAAGAGGAAGGCAAGATAGAGGAGGTAGATGAAGAGAAGGAAAAAGAAGATAAGAAGAAGAAGAAGATCAAGGAGGTATCATATGAGTGGTCTTTGGTCAACAAGCAGAAGCCAATTTGGATGCGGAAACCTGAAGAAATCACAAAGGAGGAGTATGCTGCATTCTACAAGAGCCTTACCAATGATTGGGAGGAGCACCTTGCAGTAAAGCACTTTTCAGTTGAGGGTCAACTGGAATTTAAGGCTGTTCTCTTTGTTCCTAAGAGGGCTCCATTTGACCTGTTTGACACCAAAAAGAAGCCCAATAACATCAAGCTCTATGTTCGTCGTGTCTTTATTATGGACAACTGTGAGGAACTGATTCCGGAGTATCTTAGTTTTGTTAAGGGCATTGTGGATTCTGAGGATCTGCCTTTGAACATCTCTAGAGAAATGTTACAGCAGAACAAGATTCTGAAGGTTATTAGAAAGAATTTGGTTAAGAAGTGCATTGAGCTCTTCTTTGAAATTGCAGAGAACAAGGAAGATTACAACAAGTTCTACGAATCATTTTCTAAAAACTTGAAGCTTGGTATTCACGAGGATTCCACCAACAAGACAAAGATAGCCGAGCTACTTAGATACCACTCCACCAAGAGTGGTGATGAAATGACCAGCCTGAAGGATTATGTGACCAGAATGAAGGAGGGTCAGAATGACATCTATTACATCACTGGTGAGAGCAAGAAGGCCGTTGAGAATTCTCCCTTCCTTGAGAAGCTAAAGAAAAAGGGGTATGAAGTTCTCTACATGGTGGATGCCATAGATGAGTACGCAATTGGCCAGCTAAAAGAATTTGAGGGCAAGAAGCTTGTCTCTGCAACAAAAGAGGGTCTAAAACTCGAAGAGACTGAGGATGAGAAGAAGAAGAAGGAATCTCTGAAGGAGAAGTTTTCCGGTCTGTGCAGTGTGATCAAGGAAGTGTTGGGTGACAAAGTGGAGAAGGTCGTTGTTTCCGATAGAGTTGTCGATTCTCCCTGCTGTTTGGTTACAGGTGAGTATGGATGGACGGCAAACATGGAGAGGATCATGAAGGCTCAGGCACTGAGAGACAACAGCATGGGCGGCTATATGTCGAGCAAGAAAACAATGGAGATAAACCCAGAGAATCCCATCATGGAGGAGTTGAGGAAGAGAGCTGATGCCGACAAGAACGACAAATCAGTGAAGGACCTTGTTCTTCTTCTCTTTGAGACCTCCCTTCTTACCTCTGGGTTTAGCCTCGACGACCCCAACACCTTCGGCAACAGGATCCACAGGATGTTGAAGCTCGGCCTCAGCATTGACGAGGATGCTGCTGATGGAGATGCAGATGCTGATATGCCACCATTGGAAGATGCAGATGCCGACGCAGAGGGCAGCAAGATGGAGGAAGTGGACTAAACGTAGCGGATAAATATCATCTATTTTGTTTTCTACTCTAGAGCGTGCTTGTTTCAATATTTCTGTGTGCTTTTCCGGACCTGATTAAACATTTGGTGCTTCCATTTTATGGAGTTTCTATGAACTTTTAGGTTGCAGGATAACTCAATTTTGCTTCGACATTCTCAATTTCGGTAAAATATCTGCTCTAGAAGTTATCAAATGATGGATTTTGCATTTTGATTCGATGAGGTTTCCGCTAAAGATTAGGTTTATTCTTGGTTTGGTTCATTTTTCATTTATTATATTTAGTAAGTTTCGGGTATAAAGCGTCCGTTTTGTTTTAATATGATTGACGCAGACACCTTAGAAGTTAGATCCAAGAAAATACTTAGCCTGGAGCATAATCTATTTTCTGGTTAAATAGATGTTTATCCATTCGTTATTTGTTGATTCTTACACTAATTTCAAACGTCAGTCACATAATATTTAGGTGTTTTTTTTATTTATTAACGTAAATATTATTATATAAAATAAATATTTAAAATAATAAATTAATATTTATTTATGGATGGAAATAGGGAAGGGCCGGCAGGGTTAATGTTAAATTAATTATTGAATAATTTTTGTTAACAATTTAACAATTGAATTATGAGAAATAAACGATACAAATATTCTCATTACTTGTTGAAAGAAATATTACAATGAAAACGATACTTCTACTTGTTTTATGATA
Source organism: Begonia loranthoides (assembly GCA_022433065.1). Classification (NCBI taxonomy): domain Eukaryota; kingdom Viridiplantae; phylum Streptophyta; class Magnoliopsida; order Cucurbitales; family Begoniaceae; genus Begonia; species Begonia loranthoides. Next base: position 27,599,121 of record CM039477.1, on the reverse strand, counting down.
AAATCAAACTAATTGAAGCAATTTTACTGCAAAGACAATATCGAAAAACTCTGACATGGTCTTCTCGTCGTCGATAACAATTCCCACGTTTTTGATTTTTCGAAAACATTGGCAAACGTTTTCCAAAAACATTGTCGAATGTCTTCATCCCTCCTTTCGATTTCGCCCGTCCAGTTTTCATCACTATTCTTTCTTTTCTTTTCCTGATCTATCGTTGTCGTTCAGTTCTTATCACAAATGTCTTACTTTTCGTTGCAAAAATAATATTTCCGTCATAAAAAGTAATCTTTCAGCCCCATAAAGTAATTTTTTCCCAAACAGAACGTTGTCGTTCTGCGCAGAAAATAATTTTTTAAAACTATTTAGAAAAAATACAACATTTTTTTAACAAAAAGTATAATTACGATATTTACTTTATTTGTTTCTCATAATTTAATATTTAAGTTATTAATAAAAATTATTTTATCATTAATACCCTTGTACATCGATTATTTTGTTAATTTTCCTACTAAAAATTGATCCAAATGATCTTTACTTTGTTTCTCAATTGAAAAGAGATGTCTTGAGCGATGGCTTTGACAAAAAGATTTTATTGAATGATTCAAGCAGGGTATTTGTGTTTGTTTTATTAAACAAAGATCACAATTTTTTGTCACTTCGTTCAAGATCGAGTTGTGCCCACACAGAAATTCCTGTTTTTCAGAACGGTCTCTATCATCATCTATCTATATTCCCAGATAAGGCCGCTAGGTCTAGAAGAGAAGAACAAACACAAACAATGAACCAAATAATTTCACAAGTTTGCAGATTGAAAACCATGAAAGCAGAGTCGCGAAGAATAAGACGACAACACACCACCAATGCCACTAGAAGACTATCAAACACGAAGCAAGAATTCCCTCTCGGCCCCCTCACACACGAAGAGACGGCGTTTATTAACTCAGGCAACTCATAGTTTAATAAACACGGAGACCTCGAATTGCAGACTTCGCCTTCAAGTATCATCGACTTGTGAATGGAAAACAAAGCTCGGGAAAGTCGTGGTGATATCCCTGCACATTTACGTAAAAATAATCAACACTGCTCGACTGCGAAAATGCGTAGATTCCTACTTCGTGACATACATTGTTTTTGGCAATAATATGTTACTTACTTGAGGTATTGAAGGGTCATATTCTTCAAAAGGGATGGATGACGTAAAACAAGGCTTCTCCACTCTTCCTTGTCGATTTTTCCGTCATGTTTTGTATCAGCTTCTTCAAAAGTCTAAAAGTAACCTCCAAAAAATAGGAAAATCATCAATAGTTTGCTAGACTGAAGACACTCTATCAGACAAAATGACAAAGACACTTAATCGTGAATCCAGTCAGTTTGAGAAAGCACCTTGTCAATTATATTTTCTATGACATCATCTGAAAGATTCATACCAGATTCCGCAAGAGTTGCCACTACCATTTGCTTCACCTGTAAAAATACCAAATAAAATAGTGGATTCATCAGAAAGAAATTCGATAAATCCATGATTCTTCTAACAGGAATAACAAAATTCCACCATTTAAAAGAAGATTTACCTCCTGCCTCTCAATAAAACCTTGTTGCTTGAGATCGTAAAGTTGAAAGGAAACTGAGATGTGACGTACGAAGGTTAGCACATAGCATAATAACTGAATAATAAATAAACAAGGAATAACTTTAGTTTTATCATTATATTTCCCTGTAGTTATAAACAAGGAATTATATGCATACACTACAAGCACTCAACCTACCAGTTTTGAGCTCTCTTAAAATAAGAAGATTCTTGCGTTTCAAATCAGTTCTCATTGAAAATACAGTTAGTATCAACAAGGAAAAAAATATTTCTTTACATTTAAAGCTCTACAAAAATTGGGCACAACAAGCTTTGATAAATGGGCAAAATGGCCTGAAAAGCAAAAGAGGAAAAATCCATCACCGTGCTGATTCGCTGGTCAAGACAATTTTATTTTTCTTATTTAATATGCAGCTTGCTTACTCCACTTGATCCAATGCAGCGAATTGGGAGAAAAAAATCATCAATTTTAAACATACATTCAATTTTGTCGTCAATCGGGGCATTTGGATGAAATACCGATAGAGCCCGTGCAAACTCTTCAAATCCTAGGATTCCATTGTGCTTTGTGTCAAACAGGTCGAACACCTGTAAATTCTTACAAAAAATCAATTGAAAATATCACACTATAAAAGTCACTGGAACTTATGATAGCACATCCTGCTCAAGAATGCAACTGCAACGTAGACTTCAATCTAACAGATTGGTATACCCGATCGGCAAACAAACTTTCTTTTTTACTTGTTTTAAAAAGAGCCAGCTGAAATTCCTCCTGCAGTTTGTAATAAGAAAACAAACAGTTAGACAAAATGAAATGTACAAATAGCAGCATCAGCATAGAGATGAAATGTACAAATAGCACCATCAGCATAGAGATGGAATGTACAAATAGCAGCATCAGCATAGAGTTGAAGAATCGGTAATACCATGCGGAGATGAAGACATTCACATGTATAGAATGATATAAATTACACTCGCGGAAACTTCAAGCAAAGTGACAAATGTGCCCAAAGTTTCAAATATAAATGGATATACCTTGTTGATCAACCCGTCATCTATTACAGCACTGCTGATCTTCTTAAATAGCTCATAAAGTGCTTCTATTTCGCTTACGCTGACTGCATTAATTAAAAATAATAGTTTGAAGTTGCGAAATGCACTTGTATTTTTTTTATAACAGTAGATCAATTATCGATATAGGTAAATATTTCATGCGAAATGAATCACTTCAGACCTTACTCTATCAAAATATTCAATGTTCCTGATTTGTCTTTCAGTTTTAGTTGAAGAACTTCGCTTAAAAACAGGTTTAATGCAACATAACAAAAGGAACAGCAACTAAAGGAGCTTTTAGCTCCCAGTAGATTAGAACTAATAGCCTTGAGAATGAAAAAATGATAGCTTACACACTGTCTCCCTTGCAAGCTGTTCAGGATCTTCAAGACCTCTGGATCGCTTAGATATGTCAATACCACAGCACCGAAGAAGGAAGGCAAAAAATCCCCCTACACACTGCAACATGATACTTTTTGCAAGTTATAGCACTCCATAACTGTTCAAGGAAAAGATAGTAAGAGTTCCATTTACACTTGAAGATGTTAGAAGGGGCATTGAAATAGTTAAGTAGGGAATAAACCTTTTAACCATTTCCAGCTTCTCCTGATTCAGTCAGATGCTAGGCTATCTGGGATTGGACTAGGCAAATGTTTATCTACTTGAGAAAAGAAAGCAAAATGCTTAAATAGTTCCCCGCAAAGAAAAATAGATCACTCTCACAAAGAATACTCTAAAAAAAGAAAACAACACATTAACCAATATATCTCATATACAAGTCAATCTCTTAAGTAATGCATACATGTAGATGATGTAACATTTGAACTTAAATTTATCATTAGACCCGTGTAGAGGACCAAAGATTATAATTGCAACTGGCAATCCACATTGGGTCCAGTATTCACTCTAAAATGGATAAAAACATGAAATGAAAGAAGAACACAGAGTTGAGACGCAAGAAAGTACAATAACTTCATTCAGACATCAAATGGAAGACAAAATACAGAACATTAGATTATATGTTTCACTTCTAAGATAATAACAAAGGTGTCCCTGACTGCCATGACAGGTCAAGAAACCATAAGGTAGTCATGACGCAAATGAAACACAACTGAATTCAGATAAGAAATTAAAAATAGAATAACTAACTACTCACCCGGCAAAATTAGGCGGCAGAAGAATGCAATAAAAAAATTTTACCAACAAAACCATTATGAAATCAGCATAATCCGCACGGAAGCTCAAACATACGGATCTGATGCTAATTTACCAGTGAGGTAATGCAAAACCTAGATCCACCAAATTAAACGAATCGAATCCAGCAAACCAAATAAAATAAAAAACAGAAACATTTTACCGCAATAATCAAAGAATGTTTCAACTAATCTGTTTCAATTCATCAAATTAAAACATCCTGGAGGAGGAAAAACCAAATCCAGAAGCAGAAATTCGGAAAAAGAATCAACTAAGCCAGAAGATCAGCATTTTCGCTTCTTCAAACTACTTCCGGAGAAGCAAAAGCAATAATGGAAAAAAAAAAAAAAAACAACAACAATCGGAAAAAGATTGAAACCTTCGCAAAGATTCACTGCAATAATGGAAAAGATGCAAGAATCGGAACAAGATTGAGACCTTCGCAAAGATTCAGAGCAATAATGGAAAAGAATCAAGAATCAAGAATCAAGAATCGGAACAAGATTGAGACCTTCGCAAAGATTCAGAGCAATAATGGAAAAGAATCAAGAATCAAAACAAGATTGAGACCTTCGCAGAGATTCCGAGCAAGAGAAAAACGATTCCCTGTTTTTGTAGCTCTCGCTGCTTCTGCTCTCTTCTGCAAACTCACTACGAAGCTCTAATTATATTATTAAATTTGTCACAAACAATCATGACGACACAAAACGACGAATTCCTCCTTATACGACGCCGTTTTATCCCACCTCCATTTATCTCTTCTCAAACTATGTCAATTCCCAAATTTTGAATTCTAACATCATAAACTTTGAGTTACTTTTGAAAATTATTTAAATTTTGATATTCATCGACAAAGCCGACTCTCTCGAGCTCATATACCGTTCCCGACGTTCAATCTCGGCTTTGCGCTAAATCGGACTCAAAAAGGCACGATGAAATTAATCAATGTGTGTAAAAAATAATGCCATATTTAATATTTTCAAAATTATATATATATCTAAGAAATAAATAATGAAGAATTTAAGATTTTATTACTAATGCCAAATGTCACATCATATAGAATAAAGTTGAAAGATAGAATATAATAATAAATTAATATGTTAAATATGATAATGTTTATTTATAACTTGTGGGCTCCTCCAAGTCCCCAAGAAGGCAAAGCAAAACAGTCTTTGGGAAGAATGTAATTTGAAAAATATAAATAATTTAATATTAGAACAAAGTCCACCAAAGCATATCGTATCATCAAAACTGTTACGTATTTTTATATTATTTTTTATCTTTTTTATACACATATTATTCATCACATCATAACATATTATGACTTAATCATGTGATCTACGTAACAACAATATTAATTAGATTATTAGCACATCGAATGTCACAACATATCCTCAAGTCACATGATTAATATTATCATCACAGTATAAGATTAATATTATCCTCATATATGTCACAACATAGTAATCAAGAAATATAAATCATAGTATAAAATTGATATCATTCTATATATACATCAACATATTCTCAAATATTAATGACAATCTAACATCTTGTGACGTAGACGTAAAGGTTAACCACATGTAAATATTTCTTATCTTAAATCTTTAACCAACTTTTACAATTTAATCGATTATTTCTTATGTTAAACATACATGAGTAGAGAAAAGATGTCTACTTCCTTGTTTTTCGTCAATTATAGTCAACACCATAAATCATTTATACATTTTTTATGAACTTATAACTTATCCATTACGGTGAGCTGTCAAATCTCAACAATGATAATGCTTAGTCATACAATAATATTGTGTCATTTCATCACCTAAAATGGCAACCTTTCAACTTCTCAAACGCCTAGACCAAAGGAAGTCATAAATCTTTAATGTCCTTTATCGTTTAGAAAGAATACTGCATGCTTGTAAGCTTTAATTGTGAACTTGAGCTACCGTTGCACATCCACTATGAATATTAGCTGTGAATATTTGTTACGAATGTTCGCCTTTAAACATGAGTCTGCCAATCACTCATCGACATGACATCTTGCAGAAATATATCTTTCCGCAGACACGTTATATTACAGGTGCATTCCTTTCCACGGGACGCTTACTTTTCCACAATTTCATTGTTTACGCAGACACATTCTTTTCCACTGATGCCTACTCTTCCGCCATTTCATTGTTCATTGCAGACACGTCATTATACGAACACATTCTTTTCCACAAATGCCTACACTCCCACAATTTCATTGTTCATAGCAGATCCTTCAATCAAACAATGACTTTCTTTCGCGCATGAGATGTATCAGTGAAAGTGTTGGTGACAGCGGAAGTGTTTGTTTCCACGGATACTGGTTTCGAAATGACAAGTGGCTGCGCATGAGTTGTGTCCGTAGAATGTTAAGTGTGGGGTTGATATCCTCATCAGAAGCACGAGTCTCCACAATGGATGTGCGGATGTCCAGAGTTTAAGTCCGTCTGAGGAGTGAATATCCTGACTTTTATTTTTTTGTCACGTGGAATGCTCGTGAAGATAGTTGACATTCTAAGGACACAACTTATGTGCGGCTGTGTCCTTTTAAAACCAAGTGTCTACAAACACCAGCACTTTTGAGGACACAAACACATATGAGTGTTCCTTGGACATCCATGTGTGATCTTTGGACATTCCTCAACATTGGAGAATGTCCTCGTCTTCGACTTTACATAGAAGCGGATGTCCGAACATTATGAGCGGACGTCCACTCCTTTATATATTTACTTTTGGATGATCCTTAAGTAACAACAAACTTCTCTTGGCGTTGGAGGATGTACAAGGCTCATTCTCGAACATCCATGTGTCATCCTCAAACGTCCAAGTGTCATAACAACCAGACTATCATAATAACATGTACAATTAAACTTTTAGAATATCCAACCAGATTATCATAACAATATGTGCAATAATTATGTCATTTCATAACTAAAATAATAAAAAGTAACAAAAAAATTAACAAATGAAATAAAGAGACCACCAGAATATTAATTGTACAATTACATTATCAAATGTTCAATTACAGTAGTAGAAATCAAAGTATTTCTTTGTGAATGTAAATGATTTTGATTGTTGTGTCGTTGAATTTGTGATGAATTTCAGGTGATTTGATGTTGAAGGAATTGATTGTTATCATATATGTTTTTGGATTACAAAAGTTTGCTATCCAGAGAGTAAGGTGTATTCGCGGATGTATTGGTGTTCACATATATTTGATTTTTAGAAGGACACATGGCCACACATGTGATGGGCCTGTGGATACTTAGTTTTGGAAGGATGGGTGACCACACATAAAGTATATCCACATAAGTGTTGGTGACCGTGGAAGTATTGGTATCCACAGAAGTGTTGGTATCCAATGAAGTGTTGGTATCTGCAAATACTTGATTTTGGAAGGGCACGTAGCCATGCACGTAATGGGTTTGTAAATACTTAGTTTAGGTAGAATAGGTGACCACTCATGAGGTGTATCTACAAAAGTGTTGGTGTCCACAGATACTTGATTTTGGATGGACACATGACCGCGCACATGATAGCTCCGCGGATACTTGGTTTCAAAATGATGAGTGATCCTTGAAGAATGAGTGACTACATAAGTGTTGGTTTCTGCAAATACTTGATATCAAAAAGACACTTGGTCATACAAGTGATGAGTACGTGGATACTTAGTTTCAGAAGGATGAGTGACTGCACATGAGGTGTATTTGTAGAAGTGTTGGTGATCACAGATATGTTTGTGTCCGCAGAAGTGTTGGCATCCGCCGATACTTGATTTCGAATGGACACTTGGCTGCACTCGTGATAATTTCATGGATGCTTTGTTTTGGTAGGATGGATGACCGTGAATAAGATATATCCACAAAAATGTTGGTGACCGTGGAAGTATTGGTGTTCGAATATACTTTATTTTGGTATTAATAATCTTTCATTTGATTTGAAATCTTTCATTTGGTATCAGTAATTGTATTTTGTTTTAACTTCTACAATTGATATCTATCTTGAATTTCAATCTCCAATGGTTTGACTATGTACATTGATTTAGGGAGAGAGAAATTGTTTTAACTTGAATATCTTTAAAAGATAGATTATAACAATTGGTATTTTTTAGATTGGATTTTAATACAACAATTGGTATCTTTGAGTCAACTTCTCTTAATTGGTATCATTTTTTAAACTATTTTGCTTTTGGAATCATTGAGATTAATTTTCTTTAATTGGTTTGTTTTTTTAAAGATTTTAATTTGGTATCCTTTAAATCTCCAACTATTTGGATTTGTGCATAAAGATAGGGGAGAAAATTTGTTTTTAACTTGAACTCATCCGCGATTTTTTGTCAAATTGGTATCTAAATTGGATTTGAAATTGAATAGTTCTTAATTTTTTTGCTTTCCCTCAAATTATGCTTGGTGACAATTTTAAAGGGGGAGAAAAGTTATGTTGTGTTTCTTGCTCAAAGGGTGAGAAAAAGTTTTAAATTGTGTTATCCCCAATATTTTGCTTATGTGATTCTCATAAGGGGAGAGATAATTTGATTGATATTTTGATTTTAAAATTTGATATCTCTCTTTGAAATTTGTTTTGGATTTTTTTGTGCATTAATAAGTGGTATCATTCTTTGAAAAATTGATTTAATTTTAATTTTGAATTTACAATTGGTATTACTCTTTGAAAATTTTGTTTTGGTTTTAATTGTGAATCTCCAAGCGGTACCACTCTTATTTAATATCTCTCTTAGAAATTTGTTTTGGATTTCTTTGTGCATTAATTAATTTCTTATTTCTTCAATTGGTATCACTCTTAGAAATTGACAATTGATTTATCATTTTTGATTGCAAAAATTGGTATCCTATTCTTTGACCTCATGCATTGGTTTTTAATGGTTAAACTTCCCTCCAATAATTTTATTTGCGTAATGACAAAAGGGGGAGAGTAATTTTGATTGGAATTCATGTTTATTTATTCACTCCATTGTTTGCTTTTGGTAAAAAAAATTTTTATAAAGGGGAAGAATGATTTTTTTTATGAAGGGGGAATGATTTTTTTTTGTTTGATAATCCTTATTTGTTATAGACTCCCCTCCCCAATGAATTTTTTTTATTATGATAAAAATAGGGAGAATGATATATAAGTTGTGAAAGGGGGCGAAGTTATATATAAGTTGTTAAAAGGGGAGAAGATTATATGAGTTAAATAGCATGTTTTGCATGAAATTAATGTTTGATATATTGCATGAATTAAGGAGAGATCTAATATGCAATAATAGATGCACATGCTTAAAATTAGATATAACCAACTTATTGGATTTTGTCATCATCGAAAGGAAATTGTTAGTCTTTTTGTTAGATTTAGTGTATTTTGATGATGAATTGATTGTGACTATTTTGTAGAAAATAATAAGTTGGTTATTGTATTTTTTGTGAATATTATTCATAATGATTTTATCATATTATTTCTATCCGTATTTATTGAAAATACCCTCAAAATGGATATTATTATGTACTAACATATTTATCTAAATTCATGTAGTGTATGCATATCATTTTGGGACTTGGAGCTATTAAGGAAGTTGAATTGGAGTGTTGTGATCGAAGCTACACTAGAGAATGGTCGACCAAATCTATGATTTGGTCGTCCGGTCGAGACACAGTCGAATGGTCTGGTCAAGGGACTCGATCGAAACACAACACAGAAAGCTCCGAGCTTTTTCGGTCGAGAGAGGCAACCAAAAATCATTATAGAAGCGACGTCGAAGACTTGGGTGAGCTTCAGCAACCAAATCCTTACGCTATGCAATCCAAGGTTCTTTGGACGTAACGCAATCAAAGCTGCGATCGAGGTATGCGACCGAATAATCAAGTAGCTTGCTTCTGGTGCTTTAATGTAGTTTTTTAACGCAACACGGTTGAGGAACCGGTCGACTGTAGCTACTGAAAAAGAACACATATTGCTTCTGTCCATTTTGTGCATTTTGCGGATGAGATGAGGTCATAGGTACCGGTCGAGGAACGCGACCGAAAGAGTAAAACAGAGAGCTCCGAATTATTTTGGACGTGAAGCGGTCGAGCTATGCGACCAAAAGTGTGCAAAAATGTGTAACGGTTATCTTCCAATTATCGAATTTCCAACGGTTATATTTGCAACGACTAGAAGTGGTCCACCGAAAGGAATGGGTCGACCAAAAATGGCAGTCTATAAATTCATAGAAGCACTCCTAAGCTCTAGAACGAAACTGAGAATTGAGGCGAAAGCTTATCGAATATGACACTCAATTCTATATTATATTTGTGAGCATTGTAATCCTACTCTCCCTATCCCAAACTTGAGATTTCAATTTGGGAGAGTTTGGACTAGTTTGTAAGCTTTCAATTTCCAAACACTTGTACTAAATTGTAATGAGTGACTCCCTACGAATTTATCAAATTAGGGTGATGTCCTGAAATAGCCAAAGGCTTGATTGACGCCTAGAAGCTCAATCAAAGGGTGACTCTCCACAATAGTCGAGAAAATGGTGACGCCCCGGAATAGTCAAAGGGTGACTTTCTATAATAGTTATTGTGAATGGTTTGGTTGCACCTGTAAGCCAATCTAATCAAGGATCTCCAAGTGGATTCTTGGAGCGCAGACATTGGTGGGATTTACTGAACCGCGTGAACAAACCAGTATCAATTCTCTAACCCTCTCTTTACTTTATTGCATATATTTGTGATTGATTATTTAGTTATATGCATTAAATCACATAAGGATTTAGAGAAATTAAATATCGCACGAAAAGATTAGAACACCTAATTAACCTTCCGTTATGGGAAAAATTAAGGTGTTACATCCCATGAGAAAATCATTCCAAAATTTTCAAAATTCATAAATATTATTTTTCATTTCGATTAAATTCCAAGGTATTACATTATAAATATACGACTCTCCAAAGCTCATTAAAACGAACCTGGAATTGAGGCGAAGCCTTATCAAATTTGAGACTCAACTACAAATCATCTTTGAGCTTGTAAACCTAACTCTCTTCATCTCTAAACTTGAGAGTTGTATTTGGGAGAATTAGGATTTAGTTTATAACTTTCCTTTCCGCAATTGTACTCAAACGTAGAGGGTGACGCCCTACGAATTTATCAAGCTAGGGTGACGCCTCGTAACAGTCAAAGGCTAGATTAATGCCCAGAAGATCAATCCAAAGGGTGACGCTCTAAGAATAGTTTGTAACCGTTTGGTTGGCACCCGTGAAGCCAAACGATACTAACCGGGAAGGTTAGTGAATAAAGAATCTCTAAGTCGGAAACTTGGAGCCCGGACGGAGGTGAGA
>CM039477.1:27524536-27587557 GCA_022433065.1 Begonia loranthoides | reverse complement strand
CTCTCTTTTTCTATAAGCGCATATCGATTCTTCAATGTGAACATGGCGGGTATTGAGTGGCGAAGAAGGTGAGCGGATTTCACAACAGAAGCGTTGATGTTCACAAATAAGATTGAATGTACAAAATGAAATTTGTTCACAGAAAGACATGTGTACATGGTAAATTGTTATTAGCAAACGAAGTGAGAGGATATCTGTAACGGAAGCTCATGTGCTCCCGCTGTAACTATAAGGGATAGATTCAAAAATCGTTTGTCTACTGATTTTTTGAGCTGCGAATATATCTTCGAACTCCAAATAAATTCTCAAACTACTAAAAAGGAAGATTGTTAATTTATAAAAAAAAAAAAAAAAGGTATGTTGAGCTGAAACCCTAATCATCCATGTATTAAGAGCGGTGAGAGTTTGCATTTTTTTCTCTCAAACTCTCTAAAGGAAAATAAGCATGTTGGAAACAAGGCAAGAATTAGGTAATAGAATCAATGAATCAGGAACTGGGTTTCTCTAATTAAATTACCTAATGATTGATTAGTGATTGATTTAACAAAGGTTAAATCAGATTGTGAGTTAACAGACTTCACTAAGAATCTCAGGTAAGTGATGTTTGCATGCATTTAGCCTTTTGGCCTACGTCACAAAATACTAGAGTAATGTATTGTTATGATGTTACTCTGCTTATGATGTATACGAATTGTTGGTTGAGGATATGTTTATTGTTTGCTGTTTACTATTTATGTTTAAGACGTTAATCGAGAATATACTTACTGCTTGCTGTTCATTATTTAAGTTTGAGATATTGATCGATGATGTGTTTCCTACTTGTTGTTTACAGTTTAAAGACATTGATCAAGAATATACTTACTGTTATTATATATTATGTTTTGCATGTAAGATCACGTGTATGTTTCATACATCATGAAAAACGTTTTCATTAAGAAAGACTAAAAGACAAACTACATAAATGTAAATAGTTGTTGTGGGTGGAGTTCAAGTTGATTGTCCCACAAAAGGTGAACCTAATGGTGCTACTCTTTTCCCTATACTACATTACCCACAACAACTAGACTGTTAAATGGAAGAAAAATGAAAGAATGATGACTAAAAAAAATATTACTTTTACAAACTACATCTCAGATTCATGTCATATATGCATCTCTTATTGAACGTTGCACTCATAGATGAACTTTATGTTATATGTGAAGATAATTTTACGGAGATGTCTGATGATGTAAACGAATGATAGTTGCAATTGAAAGAATACTCTCACGGGCGAGGTTATAACATTGTTGGAGCGATATTGACTCATGGGTACAAACTGAAGAAACACAAATTATTTTGAGGATTTTTCAAATAGTTGATATGAAAAATTTTATTTAATATATGTTTTTATTTGTTTGAAATTAAATCAAAATGTTTTACAATTATTTATGTTTAATTTATGCTGGTTTTTTTAACGATAAATTCTCATGTATTATTTTAAATAGATATAAAAAAAATAATAAGAAAAAATATTTATGTTACAGAGCGTTACAACAAAATTTATCTTGTTCATTTTCAGAATTTTATTTATTAACAAAATTAGTTAAGATTTAATTTATCACTAATTTCACATATTATAATTTTTTTTTATTAATTATCCAAATATATAGGATATGTGTCACTATTTGCCAGCTAAATTGCATGTGATTACACTATTTGTTGTCACAATTGAGTTGGGTCACTAAATTACTAATTTTGTCCTGTTCTTGGGTTTTATTTTATGGTGTTTCCATGTCCACCATATTAAAGCCAAGAAGAAACAAAAAAAATACACCAAAAATAATAATTTTAAAATTATTTTTTTGGACAAACATAACATTTGAATGGAGTTATTTACTAAACATAAATTATTATTATTTTTTACAACTGAAACATCCACCTTTTTATCTATTAATAATTTAAACTTTATCTTTATCGTTATTTTATCTATTAAATTTCATACATACATATGTTTTAACCTAAATTTTAAACTCTCCAGCAGTTTCTAACAAGATTTCGAAAGCTCTCATCAAGGTTCAGAATCGTAGGAAAGATCATCGGGGTTCAAAATCAGGTGAGAAATTATTAAAGAGTTCAGAAAAGTCAGATTAAAACACCAGATCAAATGAAAAACATGATATACATACGTTAAATTTAACGGATAAATCGATGACAAGATCCAAATTGCACTTTATCCTTATTTTTTAAAATAAAAAATAATGGAAAGTAAAATTTATGTGTTAAGTTTTAATATTCATCAACCAAAATATTCAAACTCAGGTTTGATAGCAATTGCATAATCCATTTGAATTTCACATTAGAATCATAGGCCAATCAACGAAAAATATGGATTATGTTATTATCGAAAGCTCAATTGTGCAAATAATTGATCGAAGGCGACATTGATGTGCTTTGTATTAAATTCTTACCTTCTCCGCTCGTCACGATAAGGACCTTCACTTTCTTTGTCTTTTAAGAATCCTAGGAAAGCCAGAAACCCGAAGAAGAAGAATCCACCGGACCAGTTGCCTCCACCACCTCCTCCACCGCCTCCGTCACCGTCGTCGCGAGGTGGAAATCCAGACCCCCCATCATCAAGTTCCGGCGATTTTTCTTTGCCTGAAATTCAAGTCAATCCCGATATGATTAAATCTCGAGCCTCTTTTTGGCTTCTTCATTATAAAACAGCTTCTGAAAGCCAAAAACTCTTTTTGGAAAAAACTCCGTCTGTTAATAATTCTTTTAAAATATTAAAATTTTAGATAATCATAAAATTTCAAGATCCCTCCAATTATTCTTATTATATTCTTGCTTCTCTAATATAACTCTATTTCTTCTTGTTCAACTTAACTGTACATATAAAAGACATCAAATCTAGGAAAGACACTGAAACACGATCATGGAGGAGAAGGCACTGGATATAAGAGATTCTATTTACAGCGATGTCAACAAAGAGAATAAAAGATCAAGATGGAGTTATTACCAGGAAGATGAGTAATTGTAGGAGCTTCCCGTGTAACAGTTTGTGTCTGTTCTGCTGAGCATCTCGCATTCTGCAAAAAAAAAAGCCTACCATCAAGATCAAACCCACTTTTTTTATTCATGTATAGCTATAAAGAAGCTAGTATCTCTCTCTCTCTCTCTCTCTCTCTATATATATATATATATATGCACGTAAATTATGAGAGAAATTAAGAAGTAAACTCACCAATGCCGCAGCACAAATTACAGATCCAAATTTGAGTGGACTAGTATGCACGATCAGATTTCGTCTCTCAGATTGCTGCAAAAACCCAAATGTTCTTGATTTAAAAGGAACCATCTGTCCTTGTCTTTCACAACAAATTCCCCTCGTATCGAATCCAGTTAGCTTCATTCTTCCCCTCTGCAGACTCCCTATTTTTAATAGACAAGCACAGAACATTTAAAAAAAACAGATGCTAATTGCCAATGTAACATATATAATCATGCCCGGTATGCGTGAGAAATGAATGGTGTCAACCAATTTTGAAATTCGGAAAGCATGATGACCAATAAGATATTACATTATTTAGGCTTTTTTCCATTATAATCAACTAAAAATTAGACGCAGAAGTTGGCCAACCAAGAGAATAAGATAGGCTTTGCAGTTAAACCTGACCATTTTGAAACAAAAATAAATAGAAACATAGTTCCAATTAAGGAAAATCATCGATCATATTCTTCTCCAATTTGAGTTTTGCTGTCCCCTTGAATGAATTCTAGGACATAATCTAACAAATTTTACCATCGATAGGATTTGATTGCAGACAACAACAGATGACCCATACCACCCCCACTTACAGGAGACATGGGAGATCCCTTTTGAGACTTTTCCCTCACTCCCACCAGAATAGAGAAGTAAATGATCCAGATAAGTAAATGAGGAACAAGCTTAGGATCCCCCTCCCTCCATGATAACCGTAGTTTGGAGTGGATTATCTGTCGAACTACCAGGGGAAGGAGAGAAACCACGAATTCGCTGGGTTGGGGAAGTGAGTCAAGCCAGTCCTTTAGATAACAATGAACTCTGGGTCTAAAACTATAGCTACCCAATAACTTTTTTGACTATCTAAATTACTAAAAACGATTAATTCTAAGCCTTCGACAAGAATCTATACATCGTTGCGCACAATACGCTAAATTTACATCTCTTGCCACATAATATAACAAGTTAAGAGCAGGGACAAAAAAAAACAGCGAATTGAATGGATTTAGCTTCGTTAATAGATATACCTGGTGGAAAACTTGAAGGAATACTACTTGTTGTCAGCAAATCCATCTAGATGGACATAAGAATAAATCATCAGCATCATTTCATTCAAAGAACAAAACATACAAACACACATATATAACACTTTCAATAAATTGAAAAAGAAACCAAAAAGAAAAACTATGTCAATCATCTCGTCTTACATGACCAAGAAAACCCAGAAAATTTCAAAGAGCAATATATCGGCAACTCTACCTCATGATTAAAAAAATAATGAACAAGGCAAGAATTAGGTAACAGAATCAATCAATCAATCAGGGAACTGGGTTCCTACGGCTAAGGCGTTCAAAGGAAACTAAAACAGCCCAGTGAAGGTAGCTTCGTTCGAAAGAAAATTAACGGAGCTGAGAATCGACGTACCTTCAATTTTCTTCCGTAGTTCTTGCGCAGATAGACTCAGCGGCAATACAGAAGAACGAGAGGGGTTCGTGAGGATTGCGCTGTGAAATGCGAAAAGGTCTTTTACTTCCTGTCCACGGCGTCGTTTCAGGGTGGCAAGTCGGCCGGTCCAGTTTTTGACTGAACCGATCTGGTCGGTCTTTATTTGCTTTCCCACCTAACGCCAGTGTACAAGGGAACAAAAAAAGCAAACCAAATGACACAATACAAATCCGGTCGAGGTTTGATATAATGGACGATGATGTCTAATTAAAGCAAAAAGGCTTGGTTCATGATCCGATCTGTGGACTCCAGCCGGTCGGACTGACTATTGGATCAACCATGAACGCCCGTATAGGTCGACATTTTAGACCTTTATAAAATACTAGGGTTTCGACTCTACACTTCGGTGTTGCAGTGCTAGACTCTCGAGCCTCAATTCCCGAATTTCTAGAGGTCTAACTTAAGTTTGAACGGAGTAGGCACGTGGACTATATGATAAAGGGTCGGACAGATATAACTCAGTCTTAGACCAACATCTAGACCTTGAATTATCTGATTAGGTCGAAAGAAGATCATCCTGAGTATTCAAATGCACGGAATCACATGGTAATTTGGTAAATAAAAAAATCTTAAACCATATTTATGGAATATTGAGTATATAAAAAAATAAATAAATAACAAACCAACTATCGTACTTTGCGATCAACAACTAAATTATTTTTGTTAACAAATTAATCACTGAACTTTAAAAAAAAGTCGCTACTAATATTGCTGTCACGTTTGCAGTTAAACGGGTTGATTTTTATTCACAGTGGATCAATATTTTTAATATTAAGTCACCGCAGATCAAAATGTTTAAAAATAAAACTCAAGAATGTCGTTGATCCGCAGAGGATCGTCATCAAATAAAAAAAAATTATTGACTTTTTCTTAAGAAAACACAGAACACAAACAAACTGTGATTCTCTCATGGACTGTAAATCAATTCTAAATCATCCGAAAACTAAAACATTAACATTCTTTTACAAAATCTTTTAAACTATAAAATCTGAAATCTTCTAAATTCATTCTTTTACAAAATTTGAAATTTTCTAAATTTACTCTCCATGGATTTAGAACTTTTTTCCGCTAAAAGTCTATTCTAATATCACGAGTTCTTTCTGTTTTTTCTTAGGGTATTTGTTCTTTTCCATTACGATTTTCATAAAGTTAACAGAAATATTCGCAGCGGCAATTTCTCATAGTTTAGTGATTAAATTGTTAATAAAAATATTTTAGTGGCTGACTGATCATTAATAGCAAAATACGATGGTTGGTTTGTCATTTTTCCTAAAAATATAAATTAATTACTTAATTAAATATTTATTCTTAAGAGATTAATTACAGGAAGTTTTGGGTAAAAAAAACATAAGTTTGTATTTCTCACAAAATTAAATTGGAGAAGTTTGAGCCTCTCTTTGCAATACTATATATTGAAAAAGCTTTTGAGCTTGGAGAGGGTCGTTAATGGCGTCTTATATTAGCTTCCCAAATCGGAGAGATTAGTACCGACGGAGCCTCCTCGATAGTAGCCGGAGGAGTTCCGATGGTATCTGCATCGGAATGAACCGACATGAGTCGTCGGCGAGCAGAGGCAATTCCCTCTCCCGCTTGAAGATTTCGACAATGCCGATTGCGAGGTTGGAGACGTAAGCAGTTGGGGGTTTTTCTTGATATCTTCCAGCGTGTATTCTGGTACGTTGATCTTCTCGTTCATCTTTTTGAGGTTTTTTTCAACTTCTCCATCCATTGTTGCCTGCTCGAGCAGAAAATCATATCATTCGCCATTTTTGTTGGACACAAATGAAAATCAAACAGAAATCCAAATGAACTGGGGAGTGAGCTATGGATATTCATCCGAAATTCATAGCGATTTATCAATATATTAGGATAACCTTAACTACACATGAGTTATAAAAAGATATAGATTGATGAAAAGCTTAATCCGATCAATGTCTCTGTCAATCATCCGATCGATTGCGACAAGAAAATTTCCCTAGTTTTACGTCTGAAGTATGTTTCTTGTCAAAGGTTTTGATATTTTTGGTTAAATTCTTGAATATTTTTTTGTGTGCATCCAACTTTGAAAATTTAAATCCATCTAAACCCAAAACTCACCATGAATCTTGCAAATCACGTTTGCTTTACATCAAACAGAAATGTCCTTCTATGTCGAAAAAGAAAAACATTACAAATTCAGATTAGAACGATGCGTTCATCCCAAAGTTCAAACATTATACATTTTACATGACCATAGAAACTTTTGGAATTGCAGGTACAAGAAGGAAGATACCTCTGATACAAAGAAGCTGACTCTCTGTGTCGGCTGCAAATGTAAGATTTTCTGCATCTCCAACAAGGAGAGGGATGAAAGAGGATGAACTCCCCTCAAGTAAACCTTATTCTCTCCCTTTTCTTCCTTACCAAGATTGATAGACTAGATTTGAATAATAAGGTTTGGCAGAGAGCTGAAGCTCTGGTCTTAAATGTCTCCACCACCTCTATTTTTCAGGTGCAGATTTTGGAATATTTGTATTTATAGCCATTGAATCTACTAAAACTTGTTTAGAAGTTGGTAAATTGAGCCAATTATAGGTAATTTCTTTTGTGAAATGCTGGATTCTCTTTGATCATGATCTAATTATGGCATTGACAAAAGGGTTTATGCCTATTTTATTCTCTTTTCAGGCCTCCAGCAAATGGGTTTTTTCTATGTTTTAGTTGACAACTGCCAAGTATTATACAAGTTTATATGACATCAAATTGAAATTGGCTATTTTGGAAATGAAATTTTAGGAACTTGGATCATTTTAAATTCTCTTAGATAAAGTATGATGTTATTATTTGTTAAAAGTATGGCTTTAAGCTTATAAAATTCGTTAAAATGGCTTTTGATGTACGTGAAGAGGTCAGGTATTGTTTGAATATTATTTTATTAGAAGTATGGCTGAATTATTCTCATAAATGGATTTGACTTTTGTATGTAATGTATATGTATACATATACATCTACGTACATACGTATGTATATATACATAAACATATATGTACATATGTATGTATGTGTATATATATGTAATATATATATATATATATTGTAACGTTTTACTCTTCTTAATACAATATTATCCACTTTGGGTTAAAATCTGCAGATCTTAAAGTTAGTTCACAACACGTGTACTAGGTAGGGAGAAGAATCTTATTTATAAATCATGCATATTCCACTCTCCCAAGTGTTATGAATTATGCGCCCTTACTGATATAATAGGTCGAACCTTCACATGAATCATCTTGCTCTTCACATGTTGGGTTGCCACAATCTCCCTCTTTTGAAGACCCAGAGTCTTTGTCAGCCATACTTCCAGTTAAACTTTGACTATGATACTATTTGTAATATCTCCAGCTCGCGGCTGAAACTTATATGATTTTGTTTTTAGAATTAGCCCAAAACACATTGTACTATGTATGAAAAAAAACTCTACTTATAAATCATGTATTTTTACCAAACTATGTGGAAACAAACACACTGATTCAATTAAAATGTTCTATTTTTCCATTTTCTATTACCCGAATGAAAAAAATAACCAAGAAAAGATTTGTCGATCGGTTTTTTCTAATTTGAGTGCCATGCAAATCAATAACACCGAATATTAAGATCGATCGAAATATTCGTAAGCTGATTCGATTTGATTAGACTACTTTGGAGAAATTCAAACCCCAAAATAAAAGTTAAGAGTTTAACAAGTAAATTTCCAACTGATACATGAAATAAACGAAGCTGTCTGCTCCAATCCAAATACAACAAATGGCATGAAATGATTGGATCAGTTGCATCATCCTCTCAAATCCTACTTCTGCCTCTTGTATATCTTTCCCAGAAACGATTTCAGCACTGCTTGCACTGCCTTGCTTGGATGAGCTTCGATGGATTTTGTGAGCTTCTCGTAGCTTTTGCTCTCGTACTCCTCAAACACCCCCTGCATTCAACAACATTCTCATTTATCCCGCACTGAGAGATTATTCTAATATTCGAAGTTTCATCAGTAATGCTTTCATCACGAAAGAAAGACGCATGCACAAAGCAAATTTACTCCGGGAAATTAAGCATTTTATAATTTTAAGTACTTCAAAAATCTACCCTTTCAATCGGATTCTTTCCCGCTAGAAGGAACGACTGTTCTTCGTCGGGCGGAGCTTTCTCATCCCGGCCTCTTGTAACTTTTCGTATTTAATCAAAATCGTTTCTTAAACGAAAAATATATTGGCCTTAGATAGTGAGCATGTGATACCACAAGTTCAGAAGATAGAAGCAACGCGTTTTCCAAAATTAATTTGTCGCGGAAATGCTGTACATGTTTAGAATATTGCATTTGGGAACGACTTCTAAGTGGAGCTTAAAAGCACTAATGACTTCGATAAGTCGATAACGATATAGAAAACGATAAAATATAAAGAGGGTCACCTCAAGATTAAGAACGTTATAGAGCCCTTTCACTTTCGCTACACACGCTTCGTCTGCTTTCCCGTAATTCTCCTAAGAACACGGCCAAAAAACAAAATAAGGAGTCTCGGAAAGTAATAATATCGGATAAGGCACAACGGGTTTTCTTGGCTTACAATTAAAAGGTTCTTTTGTTCATCATTAGAAAGCTCTAGAGCTTTTACGACCACCCAAGAACACTTGAAATCCTCAATATCCGTTCCAATCTGATAATTCAAACAACACTCGTTAAAATCTCATATTTAACTATGAATTACTAGCGAAAAACGGCAAAATACCTTCCCGATCACTTCAGGATCCCCAAAACAGTCGAGAAAATCATCCTGGAAAACCGATATGAACATCATCAACGCTGTCGTATTAGAAAGCAAAAACTTCCACTTTTTAATTTTCAAAACACTTGAAAGAAGAATCAAAACATGTTACCTGAACTTGAAAATATGTTCCCATTTCTACAAGTATACGCTTCACATCAGTGTGATTGTCAAGGTTTTCTCCTGCCATCAGCAATGCACATGCAACCTGGTGTGGACAGAAATAAACAGTTTTCCAAATGAAAAGACATTTGCCATAGATCAAACTCAGCTTGAATAGTTTAAAAAGCGTAGGACGAAATTTTTACAGCTGAGAAACTACGCTAGGGGAAGGCATGGAAGTTGGCTTACCGGAAGATAGAACGAATAATAGGAAGTTTTATACTCAACAATACGGGAGTGGCTGCATAATAACACGAGAATCATTTAAAAAACGGAAAAGAAAAGACGCGATCTCGACGAATTTGACCTGCATATTAACTTGGAACTCACAGTGGTAAAGAGTATTTCAAGAGATCCTTCTCTCCCTCAAGAGTGGTGATCAAATCAATCATCTGGCCTGAGGCTGTTTGGAATTCAACCTTCATTAACATATATCAAATGTTGATTAGGGATTTTTAAGCAATATACATCATTTTTCACTGTGGAAGAAAACAACTCACCTCATTGAATAAATCTACCAAATCAACATAATAAGGTTTTCCCCTAAAATGGGTTTTGAGAATCCTCGGTATATGATTCCGAAGTATTACTCCATCGTTCGTAGCAATCAAACCAACCTACAATAACATAAAGAGTGTACTAAAACAACATATACGAGAAAAATATATATACGAGGAGAAGATTCTAAAATAAAATACCTTCGGTACCCTGAACCAACAAGGTTGACCTCGACGTGTTACAGAGTTATCCATAATGTCATCAAGAACAAGAAAATAAGCTTGAAGCTGCAAACATTGGAAAATGATACAATTATATAAGAAGAAAAAGCTGCTCCTTTTTCTCATAAGCATTTGCTACATCTATCTTCAATCCTATGATTTTATTACAAATGTATTTGTTTCCACCCTTCTAGCAAGAAATAAAGTTCTTATATAATCATCCTATACCAATAGAGCAAAAAGTATGCCAAATAATCAAGCTTAAGAAAAAAAATGAAGGTATATATGGCAGTACCCATTCAATGCACCAACCAAGCACACAAGCAAGAAAAACTTCATCACTAGTCAACTCCCTCCCTTCTTTAAGTAACTTATAGCTGTCCACGACCGAAAGTCCTCGGTTCAGCTTTCCTGCAAACAATGCAGTAGTATGAGCTTTTGTACTTTGTGATGCTGACCACCACGCCAAACTGAAAACAACATCCTCTTCATACAGAAGTTTCTCAAGCCAGAAATGTTCATAGAAATATAGGAAAGAAAATTATAATGAATAAAACTTTCATCTCACCTCCTGGGACATTGTAATCCAGCATCTGCAACAAAAGGGTCCAAAAGGACAAGATTAAGACCAGTAGACAAGAAACATTGAAAAAAAAAGGGAAGACAATGGCAATACTGTGCTATAAACGGTGATAAAACTTTGATTGACAATAAGTTCTCCTGTTGACTCTTTCCAATAATTAACAAACATTAAAAAAGTCAACAGTCCAAGCACAAGATCTAAGTTTTGGTAAGTGAATTGATGGGATAGATGCCTCATTGTCCCAAGCAGACCAGCAGGCTAAAAGCAGAAAATATCTTGTAAGACACCATCCACCCAAAAAATCCACGTATTAACAGAAAATGGGGAAGCTCATGGTCAAAGCAGCTCCCTCAGAGGCCAGAGCCAAAACTTTGGTACATGAGACGTGTACCCAAGGATAGCAAGGAAAAAGTCGCATGGTTTCAGCTATGGAAAGCAACTTAATTTATGCTAATAAAAGCAGTACTGCCTCCCCATCAAAACAGAATACATGGGATCTGTAATAACAGACAGTCATACATTTCATCATAGTACTAACAAGACAATCACACCAAATAAGTACCAACATCACTTCAATGGTTAAGATGTGACAAAAGTGGTTTTGCAAGCATTTCAAATAGTTATCTGAGGCCCATGAAACTTGCTACATCACAAACTGATAGGAATAACAATTAGTTCCCATTCTTAGTGTCTCAAATATCTTTGGTTATTCGATCTCTTACAATATAAACTTGCCTTATTTTGGCCCTAAAGCTAAAGCTCGTAATGGCAGCTATGATCTTCTCTTCTCTTTTTTCCCCTTTCCTTAGCCACCAGTTCTGACTATGATATCGGTACCAAATCAAGGATTTAAGAGCAGAGTGGCCAATCTTGGTGCTGTTTTGTGCTTTTTGGGTGCAAGAAAAATGTGGTCAACTTTGCGTTTTCTTTTAGCTCTCTTTTTTGTGCACTTTACTATTCGCTAAAAAAAAAGCTTCACTGAATGCCAAATTTTGAGGTAGTTTTTAACAGCTGAATTAATTAGATTAACTTGGAAACTTTCTGACTAATGAACCAACTTAGCCCACTACCCAAAGATGAATAAAGAACTAAACAATTTAATAAGACTTTATGCAATACTATTTTTGTGTGGGGCAAGGGTAGCTAGCCATCTGTTGCATTCTCTCTTATGCTTGAGTTTTTCCTCATCGCTCGCTTGTTTTGTAATTTTATTAATCCAATATCACATACGTGCTATATCTACTGATAATTGTTTTAGTAAGAACAGGAATTTCTTACTTTAAGGGAAGATGTGATTCGTTTGAACACGGAACTCCTGATTGAAATCAAAACATGCCAATCAACAGAAAAAACACGACTAAAATGAGCACGGAAACAAAAAACGTGGAACAATGACCCCAATAGGAACTCTTTCGACCCAGCAATGTCTTCTAGGCACTTGGCAGAAAAATCATCATCACAATCAACCGAATGGAAAGAGATCAAGATCTCAATCACTAAACAAACAAAAACACAAATCCTCGTAAAAAGAACTCAAAATGCAGCAAGAAGAAGCGAATTTTTTTCTGGAGGAAATGTTCCAAATCTGAAGAAAGAGACACAGATACAATACCCGTTCAACCCATTGACGAGAATCATCGGTGAATTCGAAAGCAGGGTCGTTGAGGAGCTCGGATTTGAGTACGGAGTAAACCTCCAAGAACTTGGACCTGAATTCACTCATTTTTCGATCGTTTTCTTCGAAACAGATTGCAGAGATTAAAGAAGGTGAAAGAAACCAGGATGTAAACCAGTTACAGAGTGGCGATATAAAAAGGGTAGAGGCCCGTGGATACAAAAATCCGAAAATGGTGATGGAAGAGGATGGGTGGTCAAATGTTCGCTATTTTATTCCACGAGTTTGCAGCCTCTGAAAATTTCGCCGTTAACGAGCGACGGAGAATTTAATTTAAAGGCTCGTCCACAGCGTGCGAGTTTTACAAATTTGCCCTTAAGAAGAGCTCTTATTTCGCAATTACCACTAATTTATTCATTTAAAAACAATTATTGAAGATATAATCTGAAGAAATAGGGTAAATAACACTGCAAACCCTATAGTTCTGAGTCAATGACAAGAAAACCTTGGAGAATTTTTTTTAACAACTAAAACCCTAAACTATGAAAAATTATCGCCGGCAACCTTGCAGTCAAGTTTTCCGTCCAAATCCGTCAAATCTAATTTCTCAGTTAACTTGAAACGTTTTTCTCTCAATGTCGATCTCGTTCGTCGGCGTCGATTCTTAAAATCGATGTTAGTTCTACCATAAAAATGAATTTCAAAGTCGAAGATTCAAAAATTTCGAACTTTTTGACTGTAAAACGACGAATTTCGAAGAAGAACTGTTCGTTTTAGGTTAAAAGACGATTTTTAACATATAACGAACGTCCGTCATACTCTGACGGACGTCCGTTTAGGTTAAAAATCGTATTTTGTCCATTTTATTTTTTATTATTAATAAACAAATATTAAATTATCGTTTTACCCTTAAAAAAGTTGTCATTATTATTTTTATAAGGATAAAAGAGTAATTTGACAGACAAGTGGCAGACAGCTGTACCCCCTTGTCTATCAAATTACTCTTTTATCCTTATAAAAATAATATTAAAAATCGTCTTTTAACCTAAAACGGACAGTTCTCCTTCAATATTCGTCGTTTTACAGTCAAAAAGTTCGAATTTTTTGAATCTTCGAATTTGAAATTCATTTATATGGTATAACTAACATCGATTTTAAGAATCGACGCCGACGAACGAGATCGAGATTGAGAGGAAAACGTTTCAAGTTAACTGAGGAATTAGATTTGACGGATTTGGAAGGAAAACTTTACTGCGAGGTTGCCGGCGATAATTTCTCATAGTTCAGGGTTTTAGTTATTAAAAAAATTTCTCCAAGGTTTGACTTGTCATTGACCCAGAACTATAGGGTTTTCAGTGTTATTTACCCTAAAAAATAAAAAAGAGAAATTAGCAAATCAACTACTCTACTATAAAATCAATGATAAGTCAATTACTGAAACATTTTCGCTAATAACTTTAACATTGAACTATGAAAAATGGAAGGAACAAACATCGCGATTACGTTTTTCATTGTAAATGTTATCATTTTGTTGCAGAATGTTGTCTTTCCGCGGCAAAACATTGTCTTTTCCTACGGAATGTTGTCTTTCCACTAAACAATTTTAAAAGATTACTTTTTGCATGCGAAATGTAGTCTTTTCGTTGTGAAATGACGACATTCACCTGCAGAACGATTACTTTTCTCTGTGAAAAGTAAGACATTGGTGATGAGCACTAGACAACGACGATGAACCAGAAAGAGGAAAGATAATATGGTTATGAGAACTGAATAGTGAAATCGAGAAGAGAGAATTGTTTTTCACGATAAGAAGATGTTCGAAAAACTGAAAACATGATATTTGCTTTCGACGACAAGAAGACCATGTCGAAGCTTTCTAAAATCGTCTTCGTTATAATATTGCTTATATTATTGCAATTTTAGCGTAAAACTGAAATAAAATTAGAATTTATAGAGAGTAATGTTTCAGTATCGTCTTCGCAATAATGTTTCTTTCAACAAGCAACGGTGATGTTTGTGTCGTCTATTTTTCATAGTTCAGTGTTTAAATTGTTAACAAAAATTATTCAGCAGTTGACTTATCATTAGTCATATAGTATAATGATTGATTTGTTAATTTCCCAATAAACAATGATCATATGTTTACATTGTACAAATTCTAATTTGATTAAATTACATTTTTTTTCTTGTTTTCTAAATAAGTGTCTCATTAACTTTTATTAATAACTTTAATAGAATACGTCATGTGTATGTATTTTCGTCAACGCTATTAAATAAATTTCATTTAATTCTTTTGCCAACCCAACCAAACTTGCAAGCTATAATTTATTGATGTCGTGATTAATAGCAATAGAAGAAAATTTCTGCAACAAGTCGAAGTGGGTTAAGAGAAAGTCAAATGACATATTCCCTTGAATTTATTGACCAGAAATTGATAAATAAATAAATAAATATATATATATATATATATATATATATATTTGAAAATGAAACTGAAATTACGAGAGATTTAATCAGAAAATTAAATTGAAATTAATCCTCAGCTGCGATGATTAATGGTTTATTTTGCCTTATTCGTTCATAAAATGTTATTTTTTTAGGCACTAAATTAAATTTTTATTTCAATTTATGAAAAAAAAAACTTGATTTAAATGTAAAATTAAAAAATTAAAAAGAGAAATTAACAAAACAACCACTAAACTATGAAATCAATGACAAATCAATCACTAAACAATTTTTGCTAACAAATAAAATACTCAACTATAGAAAATAAACCATAAAAATATCGCCATTAACAATTATCTTAATTTAAAAATAAAGAGTATGAAGATTCTCCTCCATAATATCTTCTCTTATGTGCTTCGAACACGTTACTTTAATCTTTGACTGAGTTTTTCATAATAGAAACTAGAGATTACCACATATTTCTGTCAGAAAATCACTGATGAAGACAATTTTTTTTTTTCCTCTTAACGATTTCAGCATTGTATTATTATCTAATCTGAATTTAAAACAAAAATATGATGGAAGAACAAAAGTTCTATAAATCGGAGCAAATAAACAATTATCAACGATGTACCATTTTCTTTTCTTTATGGGGATTATTTTTCTCCAAATGCGTCAAATTTCTTAGAAGAATTCACAATTTCATTGAAAAAGACATCGTCTTTCCTCTACAAAAAGTCGTCTTTCCTCTTAAAAAAGAAATATTTCATGAGATATATTCTAAATACTCATTTTTTGCAGCCGAAAGAAAACGTTATTTAACGAAAAATGTAACAACGATGTTTGCTCCGTTCATTTTCTATAATTGAGTGTTTTATTTATTAGTAAAAATTATTAAGTGGTTGACTTGTCATTGATCCCATCATTTATGTTTTGTTAATTTCCCTAATATATATAAGAAAGGGCATTGTTGTAGTTCTTTGCACAATGGAGGTTATTTATTGACATAAGAAATGAACGGCCAATCTGATGCTGAACTCCACATGTCTCCTTCCGTGGTCACAAGTCAAAACAAAACACATTGTTTAACGCGACGTCGTCGGGGAGCGTCAAACACGTGAAACTTGCTGGTTTTTAGTTCTGCCATCTCAGCTTACGACCAAATCATAATCCTCCCGAGCGTGAATGGCAGTCTTGTTCTGTTACTGTAGACTTAGAAGTACCTGAATACTCTTCCTTACCTAACCCTTGCCTTCCTCGGTCAAAGTATTGGTCAAATTTCACTCAATTAAAAATAATCAGCGTGTAAATAAAATCTATTTCTTAAATTATTCAACGTGGACTCAATTACTCATAAATAATATTTAAGGAAATTGATGAAATGCAATACGAGCGATAAGTCAAATTTTAAATAAAATGAGCAATGTAAATATTACAGTCAGGTTTTTCTTTTAAAATATGCACGCCAGATGTTTCGTGCTGTCGGTGCCAACTCGAATATTTGCACTTTAATCAGCACACGACTGCGCCTGTGCCAACTCGCAAGTGCATCTTCGGGTTGGCGCAAACACCGCAGATTGTCACAGACATCTGTTAATTAAAGCGTTGACACCTGCTAATTAAAGTGTGGACGCCCGTAGGTTGACGTAGACAATGCAAATATTTGGGGCACGTTTTTGAACAAAAAACGTGGTTGTAAGATTTGCTTTATCTATTTTTCATAGTTTATGATCATATTTGTTAGAAGTTTAAGATTTAGTTTGTCACTTATTCCAATAATTTAGATTTTTTTTTTGTTAAATACCTTAATATTTAATTATCTAATTATTTGCTATTATTTTAAATTTAACTTGGTATTGATTTGAATTTTTTTTTGAATAAAAAAATGTGAAAAAATTGGCATTGAAATTTTAGAAATTCCTTTTAAGTTTTCTAAAACTGTTTTTCAAAAAATCAATTTACTTATTTTTTTCAAAATATTATCAAACAACCCATTTCTTTGAGTAGTTTATACTAATTATTTATAAAAATGAAAAATAATAAAAAGGAAAAAAATTATGCTTGTTAATTTTTCCTAAATACATTCAACTTGATTAGTGTATCAACGTGTTCGAATGCGTAAAAATTAACGTAAAGGTTGCGACCAATTAATTTATACGAACCATCTGATTTATAAATCTATTTTTCTAAATCTATTTTTTATTTATATTAGGTTTGTTTTCCAATTTTATACTTTCATTTTTTTCTTGTGATGTTAGGTTAATTATTTAGTGTAATCAATATTTTTTTTCTTATTTATTTATAATTTATATTAATTATTATTTGAATAATTATTAATATTAACCCTGACGTATGTAATCTTTTTAACAGACACCTTGAAATTTTATTTTTGTTATCTAATACCTTAAAGTTTGAGGCGTTAACAACATACATCTTTACTGTTACCATGAAATTTTATTTTTGTTATCTAATATCTTAAAGTTTAAGACGTTAGCGACAAACACCTTCACTGTTAGGGAGTCTGTTAAAAAACAAATATTATCTGCGAAAATTACTCTCTACTGTGGAAAATACTTTTTTCACAGTACATATTTGTCTTCCACTGAAGAAAGTAAATCATTGAAATAAGACTTATTTTCTACAGCAGTAGGCATATTTCTGTTGCAAAAACTACTTTTTCTGATGTGAAAAGAAAGTGCAGATATTTAATTTCAGAAGGACTTGTGGCTGTACAAGCATTGGTGTTCGTAGAGACGTTAGTGTCAGCAGAAATATTTGTATCCGCCATTTAACGGACCCACTAACAGTGAGGGTATTTATTGTTAACGTCTCAAACTTTGACGTGTTAAATAACAAAAATAAAAATTCAATATGTCAGTTAAAAATACCTCATATTTCAGGATCAATATTAATAATTTTCTTTATTATTTTAATTAACAAGCGTATGTTTAGTGTTACCCATTTTTTTATTGAAAAAATAAAGTCCAAGATTTAGACTTGGTCTTTGCTATCACTAAAAGAATGAAGGCCAATGATGTTGGTAGCCTTATAGAAATAATAATATCATTATAATTTAATAATGTGAATATATTTTTTGTCGTCCAAATCTTAAGTTTTTCAACAAGTAATCAAATCTTTTAATCCATCAAGATCTTGAATTTTCCAACTAGAATTATGGTTAAATAAATGTTCATTTGATTCACACTTTGAATTTGGTATATATAATAATGATGTTTGATGCTCTTCAAACTTATTGAACGTGACTTTTTATGTATTGATATATGAGAACAAAAAAACCTGAGTTCAAACTTTTAGTATAATATTATCTGCTTTGGGCAAAAGTCCACACAATTTTGTTCTTAAGGTTAGTCTAAAACGCGTTGTACTAGGTAGGAAGATGAATCTTACTTATAAACTATGTATTTTCTATTCTTCCAAAAAATGTTGGATTGTGCATTCTCACTGATATGGGGTCGGACCCACACCTGAGCATTTCCTAGACTTCACAAGGCAAGTTGTCACAATCTCTTTCCTTTGGGGACCCGACATCCTCATCAATCATACTTTTGGTTGGGATTTCGTTATGATACAATTTCTAATATCTCTCAGTGCTCCCAGTACAATATTATCCGCTTTGAGCAATAGCCTACACAGTTTTGCTCTTTCGAGTTAGCCTAAAACGCGTTGTACTAGGTAGGGAGAAGAACCATACTTATAAACCATGTATTTTTTACTCTTCCAAGCGATATAAGATTATGCACCCCCACTGATATAGGTCGGAACCACACTTGGGTCTTTTCATGACTTCACAGGACAGACTGCCATATAATGTGATATGACGTTTATGTATTACTTATTATGAGGTAAAATAATTATGATATATTATAAATACGTAAGTGTTACGTCAAAATATAAGTTTAAATTATCTTAATGTAATTGTAACATTACCTTATAATGCACGTCACATGAAATAAAAAATAAATTAGAATCGGTTCTTAAACTATGAGAATTAAATTAAAACGATGGTTACATTAGTAGGAAGGTCAAAGTTATATTACAAGTCAAATGCTCTTATGGGTCTTATATGTCTTTTGTTGACTACAATGTAAACAATGAAAGGCTTAGCCAACCATGTTAGGCAGGAAGTTTGTCGTAGGCCTTCACTGCACTGCTCTTTTGACTAAGTGGCGACTGATCAAAGCTAGTAAAACAATCACTCGGACTTGCATCACCTAATCGATCGGTCTGACCCTCCACCATACGGGTGAATGAGGTTCGGCTAGACTAACCGTCCGAGTAATTGGTACGACTAATTAGCCTAGTAAGATCGATCTAATACTTGACTAATCGCTCGGTCTTTGCATCACTTGACCAACTGGTCTGAGTTTATGGGCACTCTACGAGTGAACTAAGTTCGTGTTTATGGGCACTCTACGAGTGAACTAAGTTCGACACGATTGACCTTCTGAGTAATTGGTGTGACTAATCAAGCTGGTTAGATCAACTTAATATTTGACTAATCATTCGGACTTGCATCGCATGACCGACAAGTCTGACCCTCTAGCTGCCATACCCGCGAAGAAGGTACATCTTGACAACCCTTCAAGTAATTGGTAGCCTAATCAACTTGGTAAGATCAACCATATACTTGACCAATCACTCAGTCTTTCATCGCTTAACCGACCGATCTAACCTTGTAGGCACCTGACCCTCTGAGTATATATGCATCATATTAAGGTTAAGATCAATTAATGCCCTCACACGCACCATAAGGGTGAACAAGGTTTATATTGAACGACCCGGCTTAGTCATAGCAATCACATGCCAAGCAACAAGTCGAACCGGTCCAGCCTTGCCTCAATGACGAGGTTGGTCATATATAAGACAAGAGTCATACATAATCAACTAGGATGGTCAACACGTGCATCAGAATACGCTCGCAATAAAAGAATCAAACTTGTAATTCAAATAACTATTAGAACGACATAATTTAAACATGCGTTACGACTCCCTGGAAATAAAACCCGTTATTATCTCATAAAAATTAAAATCAAGTCCTTACATAGCACAAAAATGGTGTCACTATCGTAGACGTAGACGCAGACGTAGACATATTGTTGAAACTGTATCGTTCTCGTTTATGTTTCGACGTGTTATATCGAGAAAAGCAAAACCACCCCCTGCATTTTTTTGTTATCTCTGTACATTTTGCTTGCAAAGAGGACAAAATGATTTAATTCTAAGCCATCGATCCACGCACTCGAGATGAAAAACATGCGAACAAGGCAACGTTTGGATTTCTTCGTCATCTTCATACTCGGCTAGGCAAATACAACATTCCTATAAACACAAGAAAACAATGCTATAATCCTCGATTTCTGATCGTTACGATAAGATTTGGAGCTCATTTCTTGAACTACTAAACAAATATACTCAAACACTAGTCAAGTATTGAAGAGCTACAACTTACTGGATTTTCGGCAAAGGGATCATCATTGCCGTTTGTATGACTCATGAGCTCTGACGAGGAATCAACTGCTCTGTATCTCCAGTTTAAGAGATCATCAGAAGCTCCTATGCCAGTTAAGCCCGTAATTCTGTTGTAACGACGAAGAATATGAACAACGAATAGCATGCCCCATACCAGAACAAAGAGAAGAACAGAGCAAATGGCATCCCACCAATCTAGGAAAGAGATGTAAAATACAAACAACGTGCCAATACTAAACACCAAAATGTTAGCCAAAAGTATCGCAAAAAATAACTCGAGTGATGCAGGGGAGATGTTCACCAAATGCAAGATCCTGCAAAAATTGTATATCCTTTTTCAGAAACTGGAATTGCAAGTGATTGGACTACTTCAATTTTTGAATATATACAGTTTTCATTTTGGGTCATAATCCAATTTTATCTGCACTAAGTTTTACTCCTCTTCAGACAACAAAGTATTCCCTCTCATATTGACAACTATCTTATCCCAATCTCATCTGCTTACAGGAAAATACTATTTGCATAATTTTATTCTTGACGTTAGCCCAAAATGTGTTGACCAAGTAAGAAGGAAACCCCTATTTATAAACCATACATTTTCTACTCTCTTAAACGATGTGGGATTGTGCATTTCCTCTTATATATGTCAAACCCACATATAAATCTTTCATGACCTTCATAGGGCGGTTGCTACACATTGCGATTGCATAGCATGAATAAAATGGAAAAAAAGTCGATAAAGTGAACTTTCGAATCAGAATCATAGGCAAAATGAAGAAAATATGTGGAGAATATCATTAAGAAAGCTCACTTGTGAAAATATTTAGTAAGAATCGACATATTGCGACTTGCACTAAACCGCTCATCTTTGTCTTCAAAGAATAAAGCAAGAAGCCAACGCCAAAAGAGGAAGAATCCACCCAACCAGTTGCCTCCACCATCGCCACCACCACCGCCACTGTCACTATCATCGGGTGGGAATCCAGAACCCCCCTCATCTAGTTCCAGTGATTTTTCTTCACCTGAAGCTGAAGTTAATCACAATTGCGTTCTTATACCAATCTTAAGAACTAAGCCATTAAGAGCTTAGGAAAGGCTCTAAAAAGCCTTGCAACATCAAAAAACCCGAACTTTCAACATCACTTCAAGAACAATCATGGGGACAAGCTGCCCACATTTTGAAAGTAACATTAGACATTTGGACAGTCATAAAACTTATAGGTCTCCCCAATTATAACTACAAAAAGACTTTAAATATAGGACAATATGAAAGACACTAGAAAATGTTGGACGTTTAAAATTAATGCCAACTCCATTGATTGAAAACCAGACGCTGGCTCTGAAAGATTCTACTTATGGTCAGATATCACGACTTAGAACAAACAAGATCATAATGGTGTTATTACCAGGAAGATGAGTAATTATAGGACCCTCGCCTGTAATAACTTGCATTTGTTCCGTCGAGCATCTTGCATTCTGACAAACAAAGAAGAAGCAAGCATCAAGATCAAAACCACGTTTTTCATTGGTGACCAACTATACAGAAGAAAACAATCTCTCTCTCTATCTATCTATATATATATGTCGTATGTGCACAAATAACTAGAGAGAGAAATTACAAAAAAAGCTCACCAATGCCGCAGCACATATCAAAGGTCCAAATTTAAGTTGATTAGTACTTATGACAGGATTTTCTCTCTCAATTTGCTGCAAAAAAGCCACCACTCCTGATTTTGAAGAGACCATTTGTGCTTGTCTTCCATATAAAACTCTTCTTCTATCAAAACCAGTGAGCTTCATTCTTGCATTCTGCAGAAGGGACAAGCATCAAGATGAAAACCACATGTTTTTATTAATGTCAAGTCATACAACTAACGAGAGAAATTACAAACCAAAGGCGCCATTGAAGCAACACATATCAGAGCTCCAACTTTCAGTTTTCTAGGATGCAGAACGTGATTTTGTCTGGCAATTTGCTGCAAAAAACCAACAGTTCCTGATTCAGAGGTAGCCATCTGTCCCTCTCTTCCACATAAAATTCCTCTTGTATCAAACTCAATGAGCTTCATTCTTCCCCTCTGACTCACTGTTTTCACCCTGACCGTTTCGAAATAAAAATAATTCGAACAAAAGGAAACTCAACGACAATATTCTTCTTCAATCTTAGTTTTGCAATCCCCTCGAATAATTCACCAGACATGGTGGACTGTTGCATACAGAAAATTGAACAACCAGGCAAAGGAGAGAAACCAGGGACGGTCTCGGCCGGAGCAGTGAATCAAGGCCAGTCCTACAGATAACAATGAAATTTGATTCTAGAGTTATAGTGTAACATCCAAAATTAAAATTCCCAAAATTTCAGAAACTTTCCAAAACAGAATTAAATCATAATAACTCTTCCCCAATTTCAGCTCCATCTAATCCTAATTGGATCAAATCATAATTAAATTATTTAATTAAGTAAATTAATCTTAATCGGGAGATTTTCCTTATTTCTGAAGCAAATCACTCTCACTTAAGAAATCTTCCTAAACTAACATTGAATCTACCTTCAACAATTCATAAATCTACATAAAAGGAATAACTTTCAAACCTGCCTCTATAAATTGGAAGCTCGGTGAAGGGAAGAAAACACATTTTCACTCCTCCCCATCACTCTCTGGCTAAATCGTCCATCCACCGAAACTCTGACCACCACACATCATCCATAATCAGGCGAAATCCTCAATCTTTAACGAATCTTCTTCTCTGTCCGCGACGAAATCCCTCTATGATCGAACTCTCTCTTCCCGTGTGAACTCTCCTCCGGCCGAGCTCTTCCAGCGCGACGAAAACTCCTCATACCGCAGCGACCAACAACGATCGACTAGAGAGGAGCTCTCTCATCGCGAAACAAAGAAAGGAACTCTCTGTCAGGCGAAGGACGAAGAGCGAAGAATCTAACCATCATTGCTCTTAAAACATTAAAAGCAGGGACAAAGCAGGGACAATAAAGAAAACAATAAAAGAACATAAAAATTGAATGGATTGGCTTCTCGCACAGATATACCGCGTGACAACTTTAAGGTGTTATGTCCAAATTTTTATTTTTCCCTATTTGTAAATACTAAAAAAAAATGTTAAATTGATTTATGAAATTAAATTTAATTTGATCGTTATAAATCATAAATTATAAAATTTAGTCAATCTTTAAAAATAATAAAAATAATATTTAAGTGGAAAGAAAACAATTATGTTTATTAGCAAAATAATTTAAGTCTATTTATTAAGATTTATCCAATTAATTTCATCTCATTAAATAAACCTTGTATAAAACGTTGAAAACATCTATTTAAAAACTTCATTAATTAAAACAAAATTCATTTAATATCCAAACACAAACAAAATTTATTCCATTAACTTTCAAATTTAAAACACTAAGTACAGTTTATTTTAAAACAACAATATAAATAAAATTTACTCTTCTGACCCATCATTGAAATTCTCAATGTCTCCCTCTGTATGCTCTTCTACCTCGAGAAAATCCTCAATCAGCTCAAAATCATCTTTTGTCAAAAATTCCCCTACATCACAAAGGTAAGTAGTGAAATAAACTCAGTAAGTAAAAATATTTTTATGCATAATTAATTTAATGTCATGCATTACCGAGTTTTCATGTTTAAAGTTACATACTAGTTGGAATTCATTTTCCAACCCTATCAAGTTTCAAGCTCTCATTAACTATCATAAGGTTTCATGCGTTCGGGCTTTCATTAGTCATTTCAAAATTTCCTACCAAGCTTCAGACTCTCATTAGCCATCGCAAGGTTTCATGTGTTCAAGCTTCATTAGCCATCTCAAAGGTTTTTCCGTCAATTCCATCATATTCACACGTATACAGGATGACCTATCAATTTTT
This sequence comes from Begonia loranthoides, assembly GCA_022433065.1. Taxonomy (NCBI): domain Eukaryota; kingdom Viridiplantae; phylum Streptophyta; class Magnoliopsida; order Cucurbitales; family Begoniaceae; genus Begonia; species Begonia loranthoides. Next base: position 27,563,102 of record CM039477.1, on the reverse strand, counting down.
ATTTTTATTTACTTATATGTCAATAGCTAATCATGCTTTCACAGTTCAAAATATCATGAGCTAAATAATATAATAAAGTTGCAAAAGAATTTAAATAAAAGTTTACTTTGTGATATAGGACCAATGGCTAAAACGTTGAAAACAATATCTTTACTTATCTGGATTTTGAGAGAATAAGAGATTTGGGAAATTCCGAGTCTTTGAATGAACTAACCTATCGAAAGAATTTATCAATTAATTTCTCATAAATAATATTAATCCTTGAAAGAGATTGGATAAAAATTTGTTACCGTTAAAATTCTCAATTGAGTCGAATATGGATTTGGGTCGGGTCGGGTTGATAAACTAGACCGGTTCGGTTTGGTTGGGTTGTACCGATTCGGTTAGGTTGAGCTGAACCGATTTGGTTCACTTAAATTGGACTAGTTCGGGTTGGCTCCTTCAAATAACCAGTCTGCGTCTTCCTCTTCTTCTTCTTCTTCGACCTTCGTTCTTCGAGAATCACTGACAGAGCTCCTTCTTTGATTTGCGATGAGAGAGCTACACTCTCTCGTCGGTTGCCGTCAGCTAGGGGTGGGAAACGGTTCGGTCTGAATCGAGTAACCAAACCAAATCGAGCTAAATTGCTCGGTTCGGTTCGGTTATAATAGAGAAAATATTGATTTATAACCGAACTGAACTAAACCGAGCATATTCGATTCGGTTGTCGGTTTTCCAAATGGAAAACCGGGTAAACCGATTAGAACCGACACTGGCTGAGTGGCTTCTTGAAGAAGCCTTCTTCAATATTCAATTCTTCTTCTTCGAGCCTTGTGCCCACCAGCTATACCCATTACCCATACCAATACCCATACAATCTCTCGATTCCCCTCCAGCGTTGTCGGCCAATCCCCCACCCACCAGCCATTGTCGGCCAATCGCCCTTCTTGGTTCTGCAAATGGACCAGATTTCCATCCCCTGGCTCCTGCACTGCACTCTTCAAAGGTCATTCTTCCCCCCGCAAAGGTGAAAATGCAAGTCTCCCCTCCCTTCTGCGTGCGTCCTGTGAGTTAAATCTCCGACAATTAAACTCTTACCGGCGAAAATTGAAGTCTTCACAGCGTCTCCTTCCCTGTGTCTCACTGAGTAATTGTTTCTGTCAGTGCATCACCGAGTCTGGCGTCTGCTTCAAATTTCACAGGTTGACAGATTCGATTTCAGTATTCACAGTTGACTAAGTCGAGTTCATCATTTCACATTCTTCACAGCGTCTCCTTCCCAGGTAAAATCGAAGTTTTAGTTTGTAAAATAGTATCGATTTCACAATGAAATACTTAATAATCGGTCTTATACAAAAACTGGAAACTGAACCGAATATTCGGTTTTTTTTCGGTTTGCCATGTGGTTCGGTTCATTTTCGGTCTCTCAAAAATAAAACCGAACCTAATAGGTTCGGTCTGAATTTAAGCTAAAATCAAACCGAACCAAACCGTTTCCACCCCTACCGTCAGCCGCTGCGGTAGGAGGAGTGTCGTCGCGATAGAGAGCTCGGCTGGGGGAGATTTTCGTTCAGGGAAGGATTTCGTTGCAGACAGAGGTAAGTTTTCAGAGAACTTCTGGAACTTTCTTCGATTCTTTGAGTGGATTCTTCACCGGTGAGACCCTCTATTTATAGGGGAGGTCTCACCATTCATTCCTTACAAGGAACGCTTTGAATCTGCCCTTCTATTGGGTCTAGATTCAATGGCGGGGAAGAAAACATTTCTAGTTTTCGGGTAACGCTCCATCTCGCATAGCCAATTTGAAAACCAAATTAAATCTAGGGTTTTGATTGAGCTAGATGAGGGAAAAGAGTTATTAGGACTTATTTGATTTTGGAAAATTTTCTAATATTGCCAACACCAACACCGCGTGATGAAATTGGAAACAATTCAATTTAGGGTGTCTGATTGGTTAATTGGGTAACATTTATTCCGTTTTTGAAAGATTAGCTGGAAATCAAAATTAAAAAAATTGATACTTTACAAAAACTACTTGTGGTCAGCAGTCAATCTAAATGGCAGTAAGAATACTCCATCAGTATCATTTCATTCGAGAAGAAAACCTGTACATATATAACACTTTCTATACGATTAGAAGAATAATTAAAATAAGAACAAAAATCAAACTTCAAATAAAACTCTAGTAACAACGTAAAGAACGCTAGGAGACCGGGTCGGGTCTTAAGGGGGTGGACTGTCATGGTTAGGCCTAGGCTCGCAGAGAATTACAAAAGAACCTGCAGTAGCACATCAAAAATGGGAAAATTTTAAAACTAGTATATAAGTATGTACTCATCTTTATCGGTTGGGCGCGTTTTGCCTTAGAGTTATGGGACACTGGTACGAGAACAAACCCGTGTATGTCATATGAAAGGCCTGAAGTGGATAATATACAGTGTTAAGATAGTGCCCACTTATGACAAAAAAAAGAGACCACTTCCTTCCATTAAAGATATGCTCTGCTTCAAGGAGACGAAGTAGAGACCTCAACTTTCCTTTTTCCAAAAGAAACTTCCCCCAATGGATGAGCACAGGTTTACCTGAAGGAATCTCTCCATTGTTTCTAAATGGGCTCACTTTAAAGATGCTGAACAGAGACCCATCCACATTTATTGTAATATAAACTTCCTTTCTCCACCAACTCACTTACGAATCTTCATGATGTAGTTCTTACACTTCCCCTGCTTAAATGTAGTCTCTACGTAGCCAATTTCTCTCCACCTCTTTTCTAATTGAACATAAATAAGACCCCCGTAACTAAAGTCCGCTCTGCGCACCTTCACACCCATCAAGCAGAGAATCTCCAAAGGGACGAACTTCTCCTCCAGCCGAACCTGCATCGCGACCCGAAAGACGATTCCCCTCTCTTCTTTGCACAAAATTCAGACTAACCCAGCAAGGAATTAGAGACGCACCTCCAATCCAGCCATAGAACGATTGGAGTTTCTGTCGAGCGCTAAACAGGGAACTCCAACTTCAGTCAAACCATCAACAACTAGTCCAGACAATCCTTCACCAATGATACCTCGCTCGCCCCCACTGTCGCCCATCTGCGAAACACTGGCCACCACGCACGAACGGAAGGAGAGCAGCAAGGAACAAGAAGAACTTGACCGTCACTTTAAACCGACCGGCCCAGCAAAAATAAAGAATAACCTCGACTCGAACCGCCCAGCAAAGACCCGCCTAGAATTGGTCCAATTGAACCAGTTCATAATAATGCATATAATTAAAATATTAATTTAGTAATTAAGATCTAGAAACCACCTCAACAATTCTAGTATTAATTGAATTTAAAACAAAACTTCGAGGAAAAACTAAATTTTGATAAATTAAAACAAATGAACAATTCTCAGCGATCAATCGAAGCATTTTCTTTTCTTTCTCGAGATTACTCTTCCCTAAAGATATCAAATTATTTAGAAGAATTCACAGTTTGATTAGAAAAGTGTCGTCTTTCTTCTGCGAAAACTCGTCTTTTCTTAATCCTATTCCAATTACTCACTTTCTGTTGTAGAAAGACAATGTTCTGCAGCAGAAAGAAAACGTTATTTAACAGAAAACGTGACATTGATGTTTGCTTCATTCATTTATCTGTTTTATTTGTTAACAAAAATTATTTATTGATTGAATTGTCATTGATCTTATATTTATTGTTTTGTTAATTTTTTTTTTTAAATTAGTTGAAGTCAATCTTATATTAATTTATTAGTGAAAGAAAAAATTAAAATTTGTGTTACTCTTTCTTAACTAATAAAATTTGCAAAGACTTCGCCAACAATCTGAAGTTTTATATGTGTACAATCACATTAAATTAAGAAAATTGTTATGACGCATAAAATTATTTACTTGTATGGTTATTTCCTCGTAGAAATAAGTTTCACTCTATTATACTATGGTAGACCACCTTATGGTTGTGAATGTCAGAAAAGTCTCAGATGTGAGTCCGATCTATATCAGTGAGGGTGCACAATCTCAAATCGCTGGAGAGAGTAAAAAATACATAGTTTATAAGTAGGGTTTTCCTTCTTATCTAATACAACGCTTTTTTGAGTTAATTCCAAGAACAAAACCGTGAGGGGTTCGACCCAAAGCGAACAATATTATACTGAGAGCTCTTAAAGATGTTACATATACTCTACGATAAAATCGTAGTCGAGCGCAAGCATAGACATATAGTCGAGTATGGAACGAGGGCATTAAAAATCATGTTGATTTGAATTTGAGCATTCAAACTTTAGTCACTGGTATTCTTCATCTTTACTGTACAATCCACATAAGCTCACTCAAGCAACCATTTGAAGCCTCCTCCTGTTATCTCTCTAGTTCTTGCTTGCAAAGAGGACATATTGATATGATTCTAAGCCATTGATCCACGCACTTGAGATGAAAAACGTGGGAACACGGCAACTCCCGGATTTCGTCCCGGTCTCGGTACTTGGCGAGGCAAATACAACACTCCTAAAAACAATAACACAATGATAAATACTCAATTTCCAAGAGTTTCGGAGCTTGACAAACACTTGGGAGTCTTACCGGATCCTCGGTAGGAAGGACGGAATTGCCTTGAGCATGACTTCCGAGCTTGAATTTGGAATCGGCCGGTTTGTATCTCCAGCTCAAAAGCTGGGAAAGTTGATCGTCGGACGCGCCTCTATCAATGGAGCCCATATTCATGTTGTAGCCGAGAAGGGTACTAATCAATGGCACAAAACAACAAAGCAAAAGGAAGAGAAGGAAAGGGAAAGAGTAGCAAATGGCATTCCAAGCCAGGAGAGAGATGCAAAGAACGTGGAGCTTCGGGGCCAACGGGAACGACTCGAGGCGAGAATCGAACACCCAAACATTACCCATAACGAACCATATAGCGAAAAATAGCTCCAATGATGTACAACATTTGTTCATCAAATGAAACATCCTACAATAAAATTGTGAAATACTCATCAAGGAATTTAGGATTATCAAAATAAACAAGTCGCAATTTCGATAAAAAAAAAGTCTTTTTCTTGGTGGTTCCATCACAATACTAGAAGGGAAAGATAGTTTTTTATGTATAAGAACTTAAACTTTTTTCTTTTTTGCAAAGCTACATATTTAAGCTGTCATCAATTTGAACATTTCCGTCAATTTATTCGTTAAATCTAGTATGTGTATATCACATTTTTCATTTAATCAAACGTTTTAACTCGATTTGTAACCTTTTAATAATTTCTAACCCAATCAAGTTCAAAAACACCAGAGAAGAGATTAACAGAATTTCAAAATCGGGTCAAAGCAATTGAGTTAAAACGCATGATTATATGGAAAACGTGATATACACGTGTAAGATTTAATGGAAAAATTAATGACGAAGTCTAAATTGTTGATAGCAGAAAGATAGAGGTTTTGTTTGTGAAAGGAAAGACTTCATCATGAACATCTACCCTAGTAATAATGATGCATCAATTCAACATACCATCGAGAAAAATGAAAATTTTAGGCTATGAATACCTCGATTCTTCGCTACTTCTCTGCTGCTCCATGTCCAAAAGGTTGAAATCATCGGTTTGAGTCAGCCGGAGCCGCCGATGACGACCAAAAAGTAGCAACAGACTGAGGAAACAGCTAATGTTATAGCCAATAATCCATACTCTCATAGGCCAAACTGGCTTCTCTCTCTTTGAAATGGCCAGAGTGAATGTGGAGATGCTTAGTTGAAGAAGCAAAGCTATAAGCTCCAGCATCATCCAAGTGCTCGAGTTGAACGGATTCGATCCGATATCGGATCTCGAACCATTTTGGTAGTGGAATACTCTTCTCAAGAAATTGAACCATCTGGCTCGAGATATTTTTACTGCCAATCTGACCCAGAACGAAGAAGTTAGGTCTCCAACTCTGTGGTGTTCAATGGCGGGAGGATTTGATAAAACAGTAGTGCTGGAGTTATACAGCAAACCAGGGCCGAGAAAACGATGGGTATTCATTGAGAGTGATGAAATTGAACTAAAATAAGAGATTTATTCAGAAACTATTGAGTCGCTACAAATACTTGTAAGATGGAATCACACAAATTATATTGAAAATCCACCCAATTAGGGCTCAGAAAATAAGGTCACCAAATCATTCGATACTCGTGTTCTAAGAATTGCGTTAATGGAGGTTCAATAAGATCGAAATGAAAATACCAGAAATGCGAATTGGATCAAAAGCATGAATCACCAGCTTTATTCTGCCAAAACCCTACATTCGAAGATGAAATTGGGATTGAAAAAACGGAAAATCGATGAAGACCCATAAGCCAGATACTCATGAATTCCAACATCGCTAATTCAGAAAACATCGTTAAGCTCCAATGGGTGGCTAGAGAAAACTCTGTCGACAAAATGTTGGAAAATCAACTGTAAATAAGAGGAAAGGAGCGGAGGAGAAGACTGGAAAAGGGTGCGATGGAATAAGAGAGGAGGGTGAAGGTTGTTCTGGGATGGCGACCAAGAATCAACCGCAAAAATCTTAACTTTCAATCAAAGGCTTTCAACAAGTTTGGAGGGAAGCTAATCTGAAGGTAACCGTTGGCCTAACTCGAATCTAATCATGTTTGTTATTTTATTTATCAACAAAATTATAAAATATTTAATTTCCAATTAAATTTTGGGTAATTAACAAGAAAAATCCTGAACTATGGTATTAGCGAAAAGCCAAATATTGGACTATCTTCGGAAACAACTAAAATACTGAACTATGAGAAATAAACAAGTCAAACCTCGCCATCATGTTTTCCGTTAAAAAATTTAGAAACAAACATCATAGTCACATTTTACGCTTAAAAACGTCTAATGACGTCAAAGAATTAGCCTTGGACGTCCATCAACGCCGATAGACATCCATCATAAGGCTGAGGGATATCTGTGGCATTGAGGTGTTAGTCTAAATGTTGTTAGGCTTAATTATTTTGATGATGAATGTTTTGATTGAAAATTATAAGTTGTTTATTGATTAATGCTCTTAATTGTACAATCATTATATTTCTATGGAAAAATGAAAAATCAACTATCATCCTTTACTGTTAGTGACAAACCAACCATCATCCTTTTTTCTCTAACAAATTAGCTACTGAACTATAGAAAAATGACACTAATAACATCGTTGTCACATTTTTCGTTAAATGCTTTGACGACGAATCGCGACAGTTGTCATGAAATCGCGATGGTTGTCATGAAACCACGACGGTTTCACGACAAACCACAACAATTTGTCATGAGACCGCAGAAGTTTGATGACCAACCGCAGCGTTTTGTCGTGATATCCCAACAGTTTGTCGTCAAACCGCAGCGGTTTGTCATCAAACCGCCGTGGTCTCATGACTCGCGTTTTGTCTAAAATCTTTGATCCCAAATTTAAGGGCTTAAACCCCCAATTTTGGGTACGAGAAATGTGGGTCACAAAGTAAATCCAATGACAATTCGTAGATCTTTGAGAGAGCTTCGATTTGATATATTATAGAGTTAATTCTAACACGCATAGCCAAAGTTATGGTCATTTGAAGTTCAAGAGGTCAAAAGACTCTACGAATTGCGTCGTGCTTTCACCAATTCTGACACCGCAACGATTTGTCATGAGAAAACGATTTGTAATATAATAAAATATTAATTACATTAATTAAGAAATGACATAATTAAATATAAGATTGAAGTATAAAATTAAAAGATAATTATTAAAAATAATTTTGTAAGTGGTATGTGAATTATCACCATTAATGTAAGAGGACTTAAATGTAATTTATCTTATTATTATTATTATTAGGGCATTTAACATAAAAAAAAGCTCTAGACTTTGTCGAGGATTTAAACTATTTTTTTTAATAAATTAAACATTAAACTATGAAAAATGAATAAATCAAAACTTGCAGTTACGTTTTTTTGTTAAAAACAGGTTCACACGTCCGCATTACGCATCCTGTAGACAAATATGTGTCTACAACGGATGACTATAACCCAATTATATAAATCCAAAATATATAACAATACAACGATCTGCAGACATATGGTGCAATGCGCAAGGCATTCACGAAGCACAATATTAGATATAAACCATCAAATAGTGCTCAACCGGCGGTGTGCAAGGGTTCTACAGTGGACGTCCACAACCCAATTATAAAATCCAAAATATATAAAAATGTAATGACCATGTAGACACATGGTAAGAATCCACAACACGCAAGGGATCCGTAGAGCACAAAATAAGATTTGGACCTTGAAATAGCACTCAACTAATATTGCACAATGGATTCACGACGGACGTGAACATGTTCACCATGGACACATTCTCGTCCCCACCATCGGTTGAGCACTATTTGACAATTCAAATCTAATCTTGCGCTCTGCAGATGCCTTGCATGTGTGGATCCCTATAACGTGTTTGCCATTTGTATTGTTATATATTTTAGACTTATATAATTGGGTTGTGGTTGTTTGCCGTGAACACATTCTCGTCTGCAGATACGTATTCATCTGATGCAGACGTCCAAACTTATTTTTTAATGAAAAATATTATTGATAGGTTTATTTTATTTATTTTTTATAGTTTAGGGTTTAATTTATCAATAAAAATTGTTCAATAATTAGTGTGTAACTTATTCATATATTATAATTTTTTTTCCTTAAATACCCTTATTATTGCAATAAAAGATTTAAAAAATGTGAAATTCATACAACATTTTTACTTTTGGTCTGAGCGTACTCTCTCCTCCCCTCCGCGGGAACTTGAAGGGGACCTCTGATTCCATTGAAGAAGGCGATTCCGAGGTCGAGTCTTTTCTTCTCCGTTTTATGATTACGATCAACTAAGTTGGTTTCCTTCGAGTTTCCGTTCTAGGGCTTTTCTTGGATTTGTGAATTCAAACTTTGATATTTTTAGGGCAAGGTTTCGTGTTCTAATTTCTCATGGATTCGTAATTCTGTCTCTATTTGCTCAGGTGGGTGTAAAGAAGGGAAGAACTTAGTACTTATGACGACTGCTGCTCGACCTACGTGGGCACCTGCAAAAGGTGGTAATGAACAAGGCGGTACTCGAATTTTTGGGCCGTCTCAGAAGTACTCCTCCAGAGACCTCGCTGCCCACACAAATTTAAAACCTAGGTATACATTTTAGTGCATTCGAATTGAAACCAATTATGTTATTGGTGTTAAACCATGTAGTTGTTCAATTTTCTGTTGTGTATATCTAAGATAAGCCTGTGTATTCAACCATCTTTTTCTAGTAGTAGGTTCATGTGCTTAGAATTTTCTCGAATTTTTTCAGTGGACAATACTTCGTTTGGCTGGAGGGAATTCTTTAATAATTATTAATGTTTTCTTCGTTCTAATGCGTATAATATGCTTGAATTATGTTGGGACATTGTATTTTATGTATTCTATTATCATCAGAGTTCGTGGTATTAGACTATGTTATTGATGCTTCATGGGTAATATATTTGTTAGCTTTCCTTTGATCTTCGGGTAATGCAGTTCATTAATCAGATTTTTATTGTTTTTATTCCTGATTGGAGTTTTTATTTATACCATATAGAAAGGATGGGCAAGACACTCAAGATGAATTGCAGAAGAGAAATCTCCGTGAGGAGCTGGAAGATCGTGAGCGGCGTCATTTTTCGTCAAAGAAGTCATTTAGTGGTATGGAAATAAAAATTAATAATTGCTTCTTCCACTTTGTCAAATTTACCACTTTGCTGCTGTTGTGATGTAAGATTTAAGGAGAATATCTGATCAGCTAATTTGTAAACATTCAGATGACAGAGAACACAGGAAAGGAGGTCATCTTCTTTTAGAAGGTGAAATTTCCAGGTCCTCTGCTTATGGCTAATTATTCAATAACTACTAGTTGGACTCGCTAAATCAATCGTTTGCATATTTTCAGGAGCAAAGAGGGACACAGAAGATCGCATCATTCCCCGCAGTGTAGATGCTGATGATTCTGATGTAGAAGTTGGAAGTGACAATGAGAGGTCGACTGCAGAATTGAAATATCCATAATATTTACTTGAATTTTTGGTTTGGTACTCAACTGTTTTTAGTTCTATGAATGAGACTACCATAAATATCTTAATGTTTGTTCAGTGATGACGATGAGGATGACACAGAAGCTCTATTGGCTGAGTTGGAACAGATAAAGAAGGAAAGGGCCGAGGAGAAACTCCGCAAGGTTAGTTTGTTCCATTATAGGTCCCTCTGGTGCGAATATAATTCCACTCTTAGCTTGAGTTTGCTGAATACTTCTATCCTAACCTTGCTCTGATTTAAGATCTGTTTGTAGTTTTACTCTAATATCCAAGAAATATGCATTTTAAAGTATTTCTCAAAGGTTTGTGCTTAATAACATTAAATACTATGGCATTGCACTTGGCATTTGACGATATGTTGCTTGGAGCTGCATTGCTCAAGCTTCTCTGCATAGTTCTCTTCTGCTTTAGTGCATCAACTGGAAAATTCAACTTTGTCATTTGTAGGACCGTCAACAACGGGAGGAAGAGCTTATGGCCAAGGAATCGGAGTTGCTCCGAGGAAATCCACTACTTAATGAGCCGACATCTTTTAATGTAAAAAGAAGGTGAGTGATTGAAAATTAAGCTTTTTCTCCTACTTAAAGGAGTCATAATTTTCATTGATTGCAAGAGGACCTTTCAATTTTTTTGCTTTTTACACATGAATGTGTGGATCAGGTGGGATGATGATGTTGTGTTTAAGAACCAAGCTCGTGGCGAAACAAAGGCTCCTAAGCGGTTCATAAACGACACGATTAGAAATGACTTCCATCGGAAGTTCTTGCAGAAGTACATGAAGTGATTATGGCCATCAAGCAAATATTGAAGTTAAGCAGAACTCTTCCAAATGTTTGTGTTTCTTCAAGATCGAAATGTTAAGATTTCATGGATTTATGTGCCGAATTTGCTACATCTGTATAGATATTACTTGAGAAAAATGATAGTTTTAATCGCTTTTGTGCATGAACTAGAATGAAAGCTCGAATCTTAATGCGTAGAGGAGTTCTGATGCAAGTTTTCCCGAGAGAAATCTTTCAAATCGATATAGAACACAACTCTCCATGTAGTTTTGACAACAAAATATTCTGATCGGCAGAGCAAACTAATGAATTGAACTCGTTGGTTGAAGGATTTCAAGTTGCAATTGAGCGACTGTGATTGTGGAAGCGCAATTGATAAAAAATTGGAATGCCAATTTTGTGGCTGACTGATTTGTGAAAGACTTATGTGTGAGTATGATCCATATCAGTAGAGGTAGACAATCTCATATCACTTTGGAGAGTAGAAAATGCATGGTCTATAAGTAGAGTTTTCCTTCTTACCTAGTACAATGCGTTCTGAGCTAACCTCAATGACAAAACCTTGGGGTTTAATCTTAAAGCGGACAATATTGTACAACCTGGGGTCCGTAAAAAAATGTCATTTTACTAGCAAAGAAGACAAAAACTACAACAACAAATGGTGACACCTTATAAATATGACATATCGCTATTTCAACGAGCACACGTTTTGGCGAAAAATACGCCGTCTTTTTTGGTATACAAACACAGAAGCAAAGAATAGATTGTCAAAGCTGCCATATAATTACAAAACTGGAAAAAAAACAGAGATAGATAATGTGGCCAAATCATTACCTGCTTCTATTTTACTCATCCTTACGTTCTTCGAGTACAAATTCGACGTATAAGTCCTTGAGAGCAATCACGACCGTAGCTATTAGCGGTCCCATAATAGCGCCCTGAGAAACATCGCACATTATCAGCTCAACTATCGATTACTTCCAAGGCTCTTCAGCGAAAAACTCGAGGTTTGACGGATAATTTTCGACATTCCTACTGAAATATTTGCGAAAATAATTGAACAGTTTGACTAGATTACTTGATCAGAATCACAGTTCCTCAAGCAATAATCATGAATCATGCATCCATTGCAAGTTATAATACCAGATTCGAGAAACCAATGTCCGAGAAACTAATGTCCGAGAAACGAACAAGAACAGACGTTTTATAGCCTAGTTTATCGTAAAACAACGAATTGAGATTGGCTGCTCGTGAGAAATGAGCTACAACGGATCGAAAAAACATAATTATCAGCATACAGAGAGTGGACTTCTTCTCATCATTCCTAGTTTTTCCTAGTTTTTTTTTTGTAAAACGATGAGTTTTCGATCAGTTGCTAGTAAAAAATGGATTCGATAGATCGATAAAAACATAATTATCTCCGTTTCCCTAAGAATACGCGGCTCTAAACCGTTCAACAGGCAGAATTTGGACACATATCTCAATCCAAATTACGAAAGAAAACAAAGAGAATTTACCTCTAGAGCAGAAGAAAAGAGTGTCATTCCTCCCAGGATGCTTAACCCGATAAGATATTCGCTATGGCCTGGTATATCCTCCTGAATTTCTGACGCTCCATAGTCCATAAGTGCAAGATGAATAATCGACAAACTAATGGCTACAACATATCTACCTTCGAAGAAAAGCTGTAAAGCTGCCGGAACTATGGCGAACCAGGTCGGAAAGATTGGCAAAAGAGAGCTGATAAAAGCAAGAACAGTGGACATGTACAAGAAATGAATTTTGTATAGTCTAAGCAACAGCCAAGTGAGACAGCCATGAAAAAAGGCAATCTCGGCCGTAGCTAAAAGAACCCCCGAAATTGCTTTATCAAGAACTTCAACGCATCGAACTCGTGCAGACTGCTGGATCGGAAGCATACACATTACTTGTTCAGTCACTCCGCCCGATTCGGAGGTGATTAGATAATACAAAACCCAGAAGAACACCATTGATTGAGAGACAAAGTTGAAAACCTCAGCTGCTCCGGAGATAATCGAGTTTCCGATCGAAAGCATGAACTTCGCTCCGCCCCCAAAAACAGATACACTACTTGCAAAGACTCGTTGCGATACGTCAATCCCTCGAACGGCGAATTCTTTCACCTTCTCCACTAAATCCTCTCTTGTGATTATCAATTCTTGAATAATCACGTTGAGTTCTGTGTAAATCTGTCCCCATTCCCGATCAGTGATCCTCTTCCTCAGGCTCAAGAACTTCTCTTCAAACGGCGAAGGGCTGGTTAAAGCTGTTGTGGGGCTGGAAGAATGAGCAGGTGATGCTATCGCAAAATGCTTAATTCCAGTGACAAATTCGGTCAGATTGTACTGTATAGCCAATCCGTCGATCTGATCCAATACCGTTTCCAACAATTTTGAAGTGTACATATCTACCATTCCAGGAACATCATTTTCCTCCATCCATTGTTTAACTCCAATCCTCTCCGCATAATTACTTTTCTCGACGTGGGATTTCAACGAAACCATCGCATCTTTCCCCTCGACTCCTATCTTATACGAGAAAAATATCAGTCCAACTAAAAATCCGACTATCATAGCAATGATTAATCCGATTGCTACAATTGTTTTCAACCTCTTTAACACCCCTCTAGTGAAAAAAGCACTAACTTTACTTCTACGAAAACTCAAACTTCTGAATGATGATATGGTCGACATAGTTGAATCCACAGTTTTGGAGCTGAAAATGAATCCCAATCCTAGAAGAGCTAAAGATCCAATCCCGCCGAGATTCTCGTAAGCAATTACGAGTATCCAAAACGAAACAAGCAACCTTAATAACTTTGAGAATGCACTTCTATTTCTCCTAGGATTCTCCAATTTTCGCTTTCTAGTGACAAACCTGAAACAAACTTCCCGAAATTCAACTAGGGTACCGACGAAGACTAGAAATACAGCTATGGGGACGGCCAAAACAGTTTCGGTGAGACCCGATTTTAGTGGCTCAGACCAGAATCCAACAATAGTACGCTGAATACCTCTCAACGGAATCGAACATAGGACAGCCCACTGAATTGGTCTGATATATTCCTCCAAGAGCTTGAAAACAGTATAGAATACGAAAATACTAAAGGCTAGACCAGCGTGAGCCATGGCAATGTAAAGGGCGAGGCGTACCTGAGGATCGCCGGAGAAAGAAGACTTGGAATCCGGTTCTGAGGGTTTCGGCGGAGGTTCTGATTGGGATTGAGGAGATGAGGTGGGTTTCCGAATCGACGCAGATCTGAACATGTCCTGCCATGCCGGAGTTGCTGTGCTTGAATTGGAATTCTTATCTGAATAAGGAACTAGTTCCATATGGAAATGGATTTACGAGAGAGAGAGAGAGAGAGAGAGAGAGAGAGACAGAGACAGAGACAGAGAGGACTCCAATGCTAAACCGACAATGACCCAGTAGAGTGAACAATCAATTGGACTTTTTCCTGCCCAAATTGAACGTGGGTCAGAGAGAGATAGAGATAGAGACAGAGAGAGGACAACAATGCTCAGCCGACAAGGACCCTTGAGAATTTGAACGATCAATTGGATTTCTCCCTGCCCTGTGGGTGAGAGAGAGAGACAGAGAATTGCAGGAAAGCTGTAGATTTTTCACAGAGAGGGGAAGAAGAAGAAGAAGAAAACCTGTTGAAAGACGAAAAGAATGAAGGTGTCAGATTCAGAAGTAGTATAAACTATGATTGGAGTGGGGTGAACGTTGAAGATGTGGAAGAGCCAGCAAACCAGTAATTAATCCCCCTTATTTACCAAATTGCCATTCCCTTCTTTTCCCATTCTCTCCTCCGTCGGCCAATTTAATAATTTTATTAGTAATCAAATAATCATAAATAATGACAATTTTACCCTCTCATTATTTGCCCTTCTTAAAATATCATCTCCAATTGAGAAAATTTTTGGAAGATTTCTGTCTTTAGAAATGTCATATTTTATTTATATATTAATTTTGAAAAATAATACTTTTTTTTTTGGAAAAATAGTATGAAGTTTTAGAAAGTTAGTACTGGATATAATGACTTTTCCTTTTTAATTGCAAAAGCTAAAAATTGTGTAATAATTGATACTAATAGACTTTCTCAGTTCCTCTTGCTGTTTTACTGAAAATTAGTTCAATTTTTTTTAATGTCATGAAAATTACTTTGTAATATTTTTAGTTTTTTTAATATAATATTATTTATTTTTGGCCGAAATTCTTATAGTTTTGTTCTTAGAATTAATCAAAAATATATTATACTAGATAAGAATTGATAAATTATGTATTTTTTACTCTCCTAAATGATATAAAATTGTGTATTCTCATTGATACCGGTCGAATCCACAACTGAGTCATTTTGACTGACGGGCTGCAACATAGACATTTTCTAAAATATTTTAAAAAACAACACACTACTTATCATTTTTTTTAAGGAAGAAAAAAAATGCACACAAATAAACATAAATAAATATCATAAAAACTATAAGGGTATTTTAGTATTTTACAGTGGATAAATGTTTAGTTTGCAATTTGCATGGAGTTGAAAAGTGCACAGCCTCTAAAGTCTAAACTGGATCTCTGACTAGTTAGCAAAATTAGAATAGTAGCTGTTGACTATCCGGGTATTTTAGTATTTTAACTAAGAAGTTTTAATATCGGCATTTAAAAGGATAATTATCGAAATAACTAATTAATTATGGAATCAATAATAAACTCGCGCTAAATTATTTTTGTTAATAAACTAACTTTTAAACTATTATCTTTTAATAAATCAATCATTCTTGAGTGTCCGCAGCTTGTCTACGGGCATCCACTTCAATTTTGGTCGTGGACACTTGTTGAGATTAATTTTAGTTGTGGACACTCGATCCTAAGGTCGCGAACGGGCCAAACATGAAAACAGACGCCCTGACATGAACATAGACTCACAATCCCGAGGCCACAAATGCTTATTTTTGAGATTAATTTTTGTTGCAGATGTCTATAGTTAAATCGTGGATGCTCCAAAAAATGTTGATTTGTTAAAAGATGATAATTTAATAATTGGTTTGTTAAATAAATTAGTCTAAGAATCAATTTGTCACTAATTTCATAGTTGAATGTTTAATTTGATAAATATCTTATTTAAAATACTAATTAAGGGATCAAATAAACATTTTGATCCCATAATTAATCATCAAAATACATTAATTAATGTATTAATTAATTAGGATAAAAAGATTAGCTGAATTTGTATGAGATAAATACAAAACTCAAGCATAGTAATTTTATTAGGTATAAGCTATTTAATTAATCAACAAAAAAAACAAAATAATAAGTTTATTTGTTTTTTAAAATGTACTATAGATTTTTCTGCTGCAAAAAAAAAATACTCTGTTCGCAATGGATACTGACATTCTACTGTGGAAAGTAAGTTTTTAACTACAACTACTTTATGTATGGTTTCGATGTAGAAAAACAACATATGCTATGGAAAAAAATTTAAATTTTTAACGGAAAATGTGATAGCTGTATTTGCCTCGTTCATTTCTCACGGTCAGTGTTTTACTTATTAGCAAAAAATTGTTTAGTGTTTGTTTTGTCATTGACCTAATAGTTCAGTGTTTTATTTTTTTTGTTAATTACTTTTTTTATAGTGATTTTCCAATTCCAATTAGTTTAGTTTTTACCTTAGAGAATGTCTAGATTTAAGCTAGTTCGATTTTACGAACTTAATACGTGCGTCTTCGACATTTATTCCCGATATAGAGTCTTACAATCCTCGATTTAATCGGGTTGCTCGAGCTTCAAGCCTCTCGATCATTAAAAATTCACTTTTGACGTGTGTCAATCATTGAATATACTCTGAGAAAATCCAACTTGGTAACATAAAAAACGATAAAAAATAATTAAAGATTGGAAATAGTGATCCGATTACGCAACGCAAAATAAGCGAGAAATCGATAAGCTAGAGCCATAGCAAGCAAAATCCAAACTTCTTGCAATCCACCATTCAAGTTGATGGTATCAAAAGAAGGGGAGCTCTGAAGAGGCCTGCATCCTCCTCTGCTTCCACATTCATACAAATCATCTCCTGAATATTGAACTTTCAACAGAAGCCTAAACCCATAGTACATAAATGATAAGTACTTCAGCCATTGCATGAACTTCGGGATGTGCTGCGATCCAAACACGATAAAAAAACGATATAAAATTTTGTGTTTTATCAAGTTTTCGATGTCACGACGTAAACGTAATCTCGTGTTTTCGAGTTTTCGTTTGTCTACGAATCGAGAAGCATCGAACAAAACAAAACGATACGTAATGTCTGTGTTTTATCGAGTTTTCGATGTTGTAAGAGTAGAGAAATTATACCTGCACATAATAACCTCCAGTTAAAAGAAACAGCATCAGTATGAGAGAAGCTACTGTTCCTGCCCTTTTGATACTCAGAACTGCAGCTCCAAACAGCTCCCCTGCCCCCTACATACTCGATATCACAGT
This sequence comes from Begonia loranthoides, assembly GCA_022433065.1. Classification (NCBI taxonomy): domain Eukaryota; kingdom Viridiplantae; phylum Streptophyta; class Magnoliopsida; order Cucurbitales; family Begoniaceae; genus Begonia; species Begonia loranthoides. The sequence continues at coordinate 27,545,759 of CM039477.1, read as the reverse complement.
CGATTTCAAATATTAGAAAATACATTTTGATCTGCATTCAAAATCGAGTGCGAAATAAAGCATGTGTGCAAAATCGAGTAAATCAGGTAACTATACAGGGTTCAAATTCCCATCACATGCGAAAAATAGAAAGCATCTAACAAATTTTACTATAGTAGATGCAATTTTGCTAATGGTTGAAAGAACAAGATCATTTTTAGTCAAAAAACTATTTGGGGTATTACTCGTGTAACATCCCAAATCCTTCCCGACAATATTATTTGCTTTGGACCAAAGACCCACGATTTTGTTCTTAGGATTAGGCCAAAACGTGTTGTACTAGGTAAGGAGAACTCTACTTATAAACTATACATTTTTCACTTTCTCAAGCGATGTGAGATTGTGCATTCTCACTTGTATGAGTTAAACCCTTAGTTGGGTCATCCTTGACTTCACAGGCAGGGTTGCCACGAGTTGTGACTGACCCGAAGATTGGCTTTTTAATTAAAAAGATCAAATTTTGACTGTTAACTTACTTGGCTTGTAACAGCTACAAGAAGGATGGCAAACAGGGTGAAGAAGAAACAGGGGAGTGTTCTTTTGAAACCAGCCATGAAGTAGAGTATGGTCATGAAAAATGTCGGATAAAGCACATGAGCTACCATATCGCACATCGTGCTGCATACGTAATAAACGCTCAATCGATACATATCCGCCTTCCGTTCTTTCACCAGATAAATTTTCTCGAACGGGAAAACATAAACCGCCCCGAAAATCGACGTGGACGTCCAAAATATGCAGACATAGAACATCAAACCGACCTGAAATTTCGAGGAAAAAAAAATCAGGTTTTGAAAACAGTAAATTGGTTGTTTAAAAGAGTTTTTTGTTTTTTGAAAACCTGGTCTCTCAGATGAGCTTCTGTATCAGTACTGGATTTCCACCATAGAAGTCCTAACAGAACTGCAACTCCAACAGCTTGAATTAGTCTTATTTTATCAAAGTAATCTCTCTGTCTTTCCTTGAATGTTCTTTTTGAGACTATCAGGAACTGTTGCCACCATGAAATTGTCCAGTATTTCTTCACCTGAATCGCTGCCTGAAGATGCTCCGGCACTGTTGCCGTTCGATTTTTGTCGTTTTCTTTCGGGTCCAACAGAGTTTTGTATTTGAATTGCAGATACTATCCATCGTTCAAACGTAAAATCATTTTCAGACCGATGTATATGCGAGAATAAACATGAACAACTACAAAATTAGAGTTTTTTTTTGGTTTATTCACCTTGATCACGGCTTTTTCAGAGCTTGCAGCCTCTTGAGCTGCTGATATATCGTCGGGAACCCGTATATCGTTGACTTGTCCGGTCGCTAAATCGAGAAGAAACTCTGCAGGATTCATTGGAATTTCGGGTATGAAACTCAAGGATGAAAAGTAGTCACTTGAGTCTCTAGCCCTCCCGTAGTACACCGGCTGCCCTTCGGATATTAAAAGAAGTTTATCGAACATGTGAAACGTCCTGCTCGATGGCTGGTGTATCGTTGTAACTATCGTCCGACCAGCCTGCAAAAAAGAAAGAACATAATCCGATGATGTTTTCGATTTGTACATTAGAAAAATAATGTGTTCTTAGTTCATACTTTAGCTAGTCCTTGGAGAACTGATATGAGCCTATTTGCAGAGGTGGAGTCAAGGCCGGAAGTCGGTTCATCGAGCAATAACAACGACGGATCGACTAGAATTTCATAGCCAATGCTTGTTCTTTTTCGTTCTCCTCCGGAAATTCCTTTCATGAACCCCCCGCCAACTCTCGTATGACGACATCTTAGACGTATCGATAGATTAGAGCAAGTAGAGAGATAGAGAAATCGAAGAGTTAACCGATAAGTACCTCTCGAGGCCTAGCTCCTTCACGATCGTCTCCACCCGACCGTACTTTTCTTGTTGAGACATGTCGCTCGGGAGCCTCAAGGAGGCCGAGAAAAGCAATGTTTCCTCGACGGTTAGATTCGGGAAGAGCACATCATCTTGCGTGACAAAACCGATACTGCAATCTCGGAAAATTCAAATTCGTTAAAGAAAATTGAAGAGTTTATGTTTCGAACAAAACCGTCATGTGTTTTAATGTTCCGACCGTCGCTTGAGGGCGGGCGTGTAGGAGACGTCGTTATAAGTTATGTTTCCTTTGACGTTGTCGAGTAATCTTCCGCCGAGAACCTTCAATAAGGTTGTCTTGCCACTGCCTGAGGGACCCATCAGAGCAAGAACCTCTCCAGGGCCAATCCCTCCTGTTATTCCCTTGAGAATTTGCTTGTATTTCTCTTCCTTTGTTCTCTCTCTCTCTTTGCTTGAACTCTGTCTCATTCTCACCCTGTACTCCACATCTTCAAACTGCATTATTCAATCACATTTCTCATTTGGGTAGCTGAAAAGTAGTTTTTTCCAAACACCCACTTTTTGAAACAACTTTTTTTACTGTTTTTCGAAGCAATTTTGAGATTTTGGTATTAGTTCTACCAGTTTTCCTCAATGTTTAAGCCAGAGGGTGATCTTTTCTTGGGCAGAAACTCTCATTTTTCAATCAAATTGCTCATTTGTGCAGCTGAAAAACAGTTTTTCGCAAAAAACGTTTTCCGAAACATTACAGATTCGACTTTTTCACTGTTTTTGGAGCAAATTTTGGATAATTTGATATTAATGTCACTTGTTTTTCACCATCTTTAGGCCATGTTTTTAGCATACCTTGAGAAAAATAGGAAGAGGGTGATCCTTGCTGGTGCAGAAACTGTCTTCTTCAACATCAATCTCTGAGTGTCTGTTTCTGAGGTAAGCTTGAGACATGAATTCAATGTTATGGCCAAACCCATTGCTTCCTGCAATCTGCATAGACCCCATTGTTGGGGGAGACAAAGACCTGTCCTCCATGTTGTCTTCTTCTTTCCTAATTTCCATGCTTCTGCTCATCAAAACACACACCAGAAAAGCTCAAAATATAACAATGGAGGGTAGAGGAAATCAACTGAAACATACCCAACTCTGGCCTATATAGTTGTGGCAGGAACATGTTTGGTGACACACATGCTTCCCATGCATAAATTTAGGACACTCCAAAAGAGTGTTCTTTTAAACAAAATTTAATCATTTGGTTGGTCGGAGAGCGTTGACACCATGATTCTTATTATAGTTCGAAAAATACCCAAAATCAGTACCATGTTTGTCACATATTGAAATCATATGTTACAAGTAGTCACTACCTCGTCGCATAATATTGTCTGCTTTGGGCCCTTATTAGCCTTTATGGGTTTAATTCTCAGGCCAGAGTTCTATAACCTCCGTCCCAAAACACGTCATACAGATAAAGATGGATATTGTCACACCCTAAAATTTTTCGCCGTGCGGAATAGCGGCGAACACGAGTGACCGGCGCCGGAGTCCCACTCCGACCAGCCTACGATTGATGCTTGCTCGATGCGAACACAAACGACTTAAACTACGAACACTCACACACGATTATGGGAGCCCCGCCCCCAACCTGTTCTTTCTATTTCAAATAAAAGAACCTAGGAATACAAAATCTACCAAAGGACACCACAAATGCTCAAGGGTTGGCTATTTCTCTAAAACAGTTCCTCTTTCCCTTAGCCGGTGACTCAATGTTTATATTTATACACAAATGAGAAAACCCTAATACATTCAAACTAAAGATTCAAATCTGCCACGTGTCAGCTGATCCACTTTTTGTGGTGCGCTTGATTTGTGCGTCGCAAATCTCTCAACCGCACAGAATCCCTAGAAATCCGAGATTCTATGAGATTTCCTCCAGGAGCTCCTGTGGCCCAGCGACGACCCAAACGCGTGCGACTCCGGCCCGCTCGCCTGCGATGCTGGATCTGGTTTTGGCCCAATAGTTTAATGCTTTTGGTTTTCTCGGTCCAACTCCCGGTTGCCCCAATTGCGGTACGGCCCACCTAACCAAGGCTTTCCGACATACTCTGAGTGTGTTGGAATGTTGTTCGAACGTTGACATAACCTGCATAGCTGTGTCCTTGTCGAAAGTGTGCGTCGCCTGTTGTGTCTGACCGCCGCGCTTGGGAGGCTTCCCGAAAACCTCCCCTCGAGACGCGCCCGTTACGACTTGTGAGGGTGGGGGCGTGACAATCCTCCCCCACCAGATGAAGTCGAAGGCCTCGTCGACTCCCAATCTAGGTAAGTCTTGATCTCGTCTTCAAACTGCCACAAGTCTCTATCAAACTCCCAAGTTGCTTTATCTTCACCCTCCCATTGAACTAGGAATTGTCTTTGACTATTTTTTTTACTTTCTCCCATGCGCCGATGATCAAGTATTTTGGAAATCTTTTTCTGGAATTCCACTCGCACCCCGGGTGGAGCTCTCAATCGTTGGACTCTATCTCCTTCGTGATAAGGCTTCAAAAAGCTCACATGGAATGTGGGATGTAATTTGAGATGCTCGGGAAGTTGTAATCAGTAAGCTACCGATCCAACTCTCTTCAGGACCGTGAATGGCCCATCATACCTTGGAAGTAGTCCCTTGTGATATCTCCGCGATGTCACCTTCTTCCAAATTGTACGTGTGAGTTTTAATAGAACCCGGTCCCCTTCTTTAAACTCAAGTGGTCTTCTCCCCTGATCTGCATACTTCTTCATTCGTTTTTGAGCCTTGCTCAAACTATCTTTGGCCTGATCAATCAATTCTACGCGATCCCTTCCAAACCTATATGCCGCGGGACAAGGGCCCTGCTCCTTGCGTCGTGCCACTTCTGATGGAGTTGTCGGCTGAAATCCCAGCACCAACTCTGCGGGACTCATACCCGTAAACGATGAATGATGAAGGTTGTATGAGAACTGAGCAGCATCCAAAAGATCTACCCAATTTCGCTGACTTGCCGATACGAAGTGTCTCAAGTATTCTTCTAAAAGTGCATTGAGTCGCTCGGTTTGTCCGTCAGTCTGGGGTGATATGCCGTAGAAAATTTCAATTCCGTGCCTAACATTTTGAACAATGTCGTCCAAAACTTCCCCGTGAAGCGTGAGTCATGATCACTGATAATATCTTTAGGCAATCCGAACACTTTGACCTCAAATCTCAGAAAATAGTCCGCCGCCACTTGCGCCGTACATGTCCTAGGTACGCCCATAAATATAGCATACTTAGACAATCGATCGACCACTACCATGATCAATCCTTTTCCATCAACGATAGGCATATCGGTGATGAAATCCATTGAGACTGATTCCCATGGCTTATCTGGAATTGGAATTGGTTGAAGTAGCCTGGCTTCTTTCCTCCTCTCCGTTTTGTCCACTTGACAAATTTGACATGTCTTCACGTAAAGTTCAATGTCTTCTTCCATCTTTGGCCATATGTAGTCTTGTGATAACAAGGCAAGCATCCTCTCGATGCCTGGATGTCCCGCCCATCGGGTGTCGTGAGTCTCCTTCAATAACAATTGGCGTATTCCACCACTGCTTGGTACAAACACGCGGTCCCCACGTGCTTTGAGTAGGCCGTCTTCTAGCCAGTACCTTCTCACCGACCCATCCTGCACTTGTTTAATAATGCGTTGATAAGCGACGTCTTCCGCCGTTGCCGCTTTGATCTTGTCTAAAAGATCGGAGCGAATTTCCGTTATCGCTGCGACGCGCGCCGCATACTCCTTGCGACTAAGTGTGTCTGCTACTTTATTTTCGGCGCCTGGTTTATGCAGCCAATCAAAGTCAAACTCGGCCAAGAATTCCTTCCACCGTGCTTGCTTTGGTGAAAGAGTCTTTTGCGTCTTGAAATAGGTGTTGGCCACGTTGTTAGTGACCACCGTGAAGTGCGTGCCTAAGAGATAATGCCGCCATGTAAGTAGACAATGGATGACAGCCACCATCTCTTTTTCGTGTGCTGAGTATCGCTCCTCAGCTTCTTTAAGCTTTCGGCTCTTGTATGCAACTGGATGCCCATCTTGAACTAGGACGCCACCTACCGCTCGTTCAGACGAGTCGGTGTGCACTTCAAATGGCGCGGTGAAGTCGGGAAGTCGTAGTACTGGCTCCGTCTATATCGCGTGCTTTACTTCTTCAAACGCTGCCTGGCATGATTCCGTCCACCCCCAAGGTCTGTCTTTCCTTAGTAAATCCGTTAAGGGAGTTACCATTCTTGAATAATCTGCAATAAACCTCTGATAATAATTCTCCAAACCAAGAAATGACCTTAGTTCGGTTACTTTAGTGGGTGCAATCCATTCGTCGATCGCATGTACTTTTACACCATCCATCCGAATTTCCCCCTTTCGGATATAGTGGCCAAGAAAGTTGATCTCTTTCGTGCCAAATTCACATTTTTCCCACTTCACATATAAAGAATGCTCCCGGAGCTTCTTCATAACTTCCTCCAAGTGATGAACATGTTCTTCTAGGGACTCGCTATATATCACAATATCGTCTAGATATACAACTACAAATTTATCCAGAAACTCGTATAGAACATCATTCATAAGATTGTAAAATGTAGCCGGTGCATTGGTCAATCCAAAAGGCATAACTAGGAATTCGTATGAGCCATACCTTGACACCATTGCTGTCTTAGCCTCATCCCCCTCAGCTATCCTTACTTGCCAGTAGCTCGATCTCAAGTCCAACTTAGAGAAATATGCTGCTTTTTCCAATCTGTCGAATAGATCACTTGCGTTAGGAATCGGGTACTTGTTCTTGATGGTGATCTTGTTTAATGCCCTGTAATCTATGCATAATCGCAGTGCTCCATTTTTTTTTTTTGAAAAAGCACTGGCGCTCCGTACGGGGCTTTTGACGGTTGAATGTAGCCTGCCTCCAGCAGCTCGTCCAACTGTCGCCGCAACTCTGCCAATTCTGCTGGCGCCATGCGGTATGGAGCTTGTGCAGGCGGTACCGTGCCTGGCTCCAACTCTATGTGATGATCGATAGCACGCCTAGGTGGCAATGCTCTCGGCAGCTCCGCTGGCATCACATCCCGATATTTCTCCAATACTGTGTGTACCTCTGGTGAGATCTCCCCTCCAAAGTCTGGTTTGACTTCACGTAGTGTAGCCAAAAAGGTTGTCTCGCCCTTCCTCATCCCTGCTTTTAACTGAAGAGATGACTGCATTACGCATTTTGTAATACCCCGAATTTTATATTGAAATTTATTAAGAATAATTGGAAATTAATTAGTGGTATTTGGATTTATTGAGTAATTATCGGAGTATTACCAAGGATGTAATCAATAGATTACTATTTAGGAAATTTATTGAAGGGTCATTAAGATTTAATTGATGAAATTTTAGATTGGGCTCGTAATAATTGTTAATCGACTTTGGGATAAGTCGCGAGACGAAATTTGGGTCGACTCATATGTGGTATGCATGAAAATACACGTGTAATTAGAGGTGGCTAACGAGCCGAGCCGAGCCGGCCGAGCCTGAAAAAGTCTGGCTCGTCGAGCCTGCCGAGCTTAACGAGCCGAGCCTAACGAGCCTGCTGAGCCTAACGAGCCGAGCTTAACGAGCCGAGCCTAACGAGCCGAGCCTTAACGAGCCGAGCGAGCCTAACGAGCCTTAACGAGCCAAATATACATAAATAATAATATCTTATATAAATATATTATAAATTATTTTCAATATTATACAATTTAAAATTATAATAAACATTTATTATTATAATGTAAAAATACTATAATTAATAATTTAATTGAATAAATATTTTTATTACAATTTCAAAATGAAAATGAAAATTACAATTTCAAATATAAATTACACTTTCAAAGCACAACTTACAAGATAAAGAAAATATATAAAAATGAAAATTACAATTTCAAATTTAAATAAAAATTTAGTTTTCGACATCCAAATTTTTGAATTCTTCAACTATGTCATCTTCTCGTTGTTGATCTCTCGTCACAGCGTCGTTCCAATTCTTCATGCAAATGAGTGCCTCAACGATTTCTGGTGCAAGTCTTCCTCGTTTATCATCATACACACGTCCACCTGCACTAAAAGCAGACTCTGATGCTACTGTAGAGACCGGAGGTGTTAGTAGATCACGTGCCATTCTAGAAAGAATAGGAAATGAAATAGAGTTGACTCTCCACCAAGCCAAAATATCAAAATCCTCGGGGCAAGAAATGTTATGGTAGGTGTTAAGATAAATATCGAGTTCATTTCTTTGTGAATTATAAGAATGAACATTGCTATCTATTTGTTTAAATATATCATACATAAAATCTTGTGGATCTCCACCACAAGTACCACTACTAGAACTAGCATGCATATCATATGAAGGAATTGAACGATTATTAGAATATTTAATTTCATAAGAAGAAAATAAATTATCAATTTCATTTCTTAATTGAGCATCATTAATTGAAGAAGAAATACCTAAATTAGAAGAAATTCTATCAAGCATTATACGCACTCCATCTAATTTAAATCTAGGATGCATTATGCATGCAAAACAAAAAATAACAGGTATGTTAAGCCAATATTTTTTATTTTTTTTCCATTTTTTCAATTAATGCACAAAATTCGTTTCTTTATTTAAATATTTGAAAAGTACCCGTTAATTTTATAAAAAGTGGGAGAACAAGATGAGTAGTGGGATAATAAATTCTCGAACATTTATTTGTAGCTTCATAAAATGGTTTTAAAAAATCAAGAAATAAATTGGCAATATCGCAACTATTATGATCAAGAGTAATACATTTTGTTTTTTCACTAATATAAGCATAAATAATTAACCAATATGGCTTAACATTTTCTAACATTAAATAAGTCGAATTCCACCTTGTATCTACATCGGTTTTTAATTTTCTTGGTTTAAGTTGAGCAACTTTACAATATTCTTTATATTCTTGTTGTCGCGTATTAGATGAAGTAATAAAAGAAATTGCAGATCGAATAGATTCAATATGTAGCGAAATATATGACATGCCATCTCGAACAACTAAATTTAAAATATGACAAATACATCTCATATGAAAAAGAGTATTATGAGCCATATCTAATTGAAATAACCTTTTAAATTAAAAAATTGCAACATCGTTAGCAGCAGCATTATCTAGCGTAATACTAAAAATTCTATCTCTAATAGCATATTCTTGCAAAATTCCAACAATATATCTATAAATGGTAATGCCACTATGTGGATATTCACAACTACGAAATCCTAATATTCTTTTATTTAATTGCCAAGAGTCATCAATAAAATGAGAAGTTACGACAATATATCCTAAAGCATTAGGTGCACTCCATAAATAAGAAGTAATACAAATAGACATAGACGGAGCATTTGAAAAAAACTCAATTAATTCATTTTTCATATGATTATACATTTTAATAATATCACTTGGCGTCGTACTTCTAGGAACTCGTCTAAAACTAGGATTAATATACTCTTTCATAAAATTTTCAAATAACTCGCTATCAAACATAGATAAAGGTGCCTCAGATTGTGATATATATTTTGCTACTCATTTTCTCATTTTATTATGTGAATACATAAAATTGCCACTGCCACTAGTATTTATGAGTGTTTGTGTAGGGTCTCTCACTTGCGCGTTAGAGTGATACTTTGCATAATGCCTACCAAGTGTGCTAGTAGAACTACCGGATACGTATGCATAATGTTTAATACAATATTTACATTGTGCTCTACTTTCTATTTTTCCACCAATTTTAATATCTTTCATTTCAAAATTATTCCATACATTCGACGTTTTACTTCTTTTTTTTCTAGGTGACGATGTGGATGCATGTGCCGATGATTGATCAATTGCAATTGTGAGATTATCTTCCCTAATTTCCTCAATATCATCGTTAGTGTCATTAAAAGTGTCAATTAAAAAATCACGAGGATCCATAATTAAAAAAATTGACTACTGCGAAACAATTAATAAATAAAATGATACCGCACACCAATTACGCAACAATAGTATGCAATTGTTGTGAATTGTGATCACCTCCTCCCCGAATACGAGTCCTACAAAAATTGCAAAAAAAAATTAGTTATTTTGTAATACACATTAAATTAAAAAAACTAAAATTAAAAAAATAAAATATACCTTTGAAATTGGGAGAAAGATGGAGAGATTAATCAATTGAGAAATGAAGGGAAAGATTGATATATTGAGAGAAAAATTGGTGAAAAGATTGAGAGAATGTGAGAAAGTTGGGATGAAAATTTTGAGAGATAATGAGGAGTATATATAGCCTATAATTTGCCAACCGTTGGATCAAGCAAGCAACGGTCTCAAGACCATTGCTTGATCTCATTCATTCAAGCTTCAGCCTGAAGCTGAACTGAATACACAGCAACGGTCTGAAGACCGTTGCTGTGTTAGGATCGTTGGCCAACAGCTGAGAGGCTCAGTCGAGCCCTCACGGTCTTCAGACCGTTGCAAGAAACGGTCTGAAGACCGTTGCTTCTCTGTGAGAACTCTCACAGAGAAGCAAGCCATATGTTTGAACTTCTCAGACAGAGGCGACGATGCGGGACAGAGGCGCCGACGAAAACCACGAACGTTGGTGGACTTTGGGAGTTCCCCTCCACACGAGTCGGCGAGCTCTGTCTTGTCGGCGATCGCCATTGACGTGAGCGGGTGCCTACTGACGGTCTCCTGCGAGAGGGAGATCGCGGCCTGAGGATCTCGCGACGACGCGAGAGTCGATGCAGCTTTCGGGACGCCGGACGAAGTCGGCCAGCACCCTCTGCTTCTTTGTGAGAAACTTCTCACAGAGAAGGCGCGCTTCTCACAGAGAAGGGGAGTCTCACTCCCGACGGCACTTCAGAGTTCAGAGCTTGCTATTGGGCACTGGCTTCGTCCTTCGACGCCCCGACGGGCGACGACGATCTTCGTCCCTCGACGCCCTAACGACGACCTTCGACGCGAGATCCAGCGCAGGCCTCGGTCCGTCGTCTCACCTCCACGCTAGTCGACGATCACCGATGGCGATGGCGATCACGCGATTCGAGCTGGAGGCTGCATCCTGGACGGGCTCGCGCGGGCTCGGCCATTCATCTGTCGGGCTGGCTAGCCGGGCCAGCCCGCCAGGCTCGCGAGCCCGGGCTCTACGGGCTGGCGAGCCAGCGATTTCGGGCTAGGCTCGGCCCTCCTACCGGGCCTGGGCCGTGCCCGCTCGGTTACTCAGCTCGGCCTGCTACAGTAACGGGCTCGCCAGCCCGCCCATTAGCCATGTCTATGTGTCATACACGTGTTAAAAATAATGTTTAAATTAATCCATTAAAATGAAATAAAGAAATTAAATAAAAATTAAAATTAAAATTTAAAATTAATAGAAGAATGGCCGAGAGGCCATTCTGCGAAGGAATTTGGCCTCTGGCCATTCCCGATCGGGAGAGAACGAGCAATGCTCGGGCGAGACGATGACGATCGATCGGAGTGACGGCGAAGCAAGGGTCGACGGTCGGCGAGCTACCGGGGCGACGCGTCTTGCTTCGGTGTAGCGCACGGGTTGTTTACGCGAGGCTCAGCTGAACACGGGCGTTTTGAAGCGGCGATTTTTGTCCTTGCACGCTCGGGTTTCGCTCGCGGGTCTGTGATGCCGACGCCGATGGAATGGCGACAGCTGGCTAGCAACGACGAGAGGGGTTGGCGAACGACGGCTAGTGCTCGAATCGGACCTCTGCCATGGCAATTTCTGGCGACAATGGAGGTACATTCAGTCAATTTCTTCCTCCTCTGTGGCTTCCTGTGGTTTGGTCGTGGCTGGGATGGTGTTGCAGGGGCAGTGAGCGGCGATGGAGAGATGAGACGGCAGGGGATATGGGCTCGGGCCGTTGGGCCAGATTTGGATGGGCCTATGGTTGCAGCTCAGCCCAAAAAAGGGGTGCTTCCAGCGTGCGGGGAACACTCTGAAAAGGCTGGAGGATTTGTAGGATTCTTGTCGGGCACGCCTGTGAATGTCACTCTCTGCCTCCAGAAAGTGTCCCCTCTCTGGTTCAATATACATAGGAGAAGAAGGCAGAGAAGGGTTAAGCGATGGATGGAGAGCTGAGGGCTGCTCTCGGGTGACTCTGGTAAGTGGAATTCTTCCCTGTTGATCTGGAGTTTATGGATGTCTGCTCTCTATCTGTTTTGGATGCCCTTTGTTTCTGTGTACTGCTTTGTTATTGATCGATAAAATGGATAAATAGTCTCTGTGGTTGGAACATTTATCTAGTTGTCTTAGTCTTTTGTTTGATGTCATGCACTGCTTAATGCGTTGGGTTTTGCCGTGAGCCATGGTTGAGATTTAGTGCTTTGTTAGTGAAGTCCAATTCTGAATACTTGGTTAAATGCTCTCTGTCTATTGTAGGCTTCAGATTGACATGTTATGTAGCTTGGAAATAATGTCTTGTTTTGCTACTGCCTTTGAAATAATTGAGATTATGTTATGGAATTTTGTGGATTTCACTATGTTGTGAAGATTACAATTTAGCCTTGGTAATTCTGAATACTGTTGTTATTTTGGATTTAAGCTTGCTGTGAGAAGTTATGCAATGTCGGATTAGGTTGTTGGATATACGCCTTCGATAATTATTGTTAAGTTGCAGTATGGAGTCTGAATATTAATTGTGATACTCAACTGTTAGAGTTGATTGTTTTGTGGTCAAAAAGGGAGAAGTCGTGTGGTATTAAGGAAATGTTATGTATGCCTTTTTCATAACATGAAGGATAATTTTATTAGAGTAATAACTTGTTGGGATTGATTTGCAGACATGGAATTGTTGAAGTAGTTTGGTAAAGTAAAGACATTATGTGTGTTTGGACGATATGCTATATGGATTTGGATTAGAATCATTAATCCGATTAATGAATGGAAATTGGGTGATATAGTTATGACATGATTCAGATATCGTTATTGGATTTTGATTTACAGGTCTACAATTCATGGGTGAAATCATGTTTGTTTTTGCTACGTATTAAACTCAATTCTAGACGTTATCAATTGAGGTTAATTTATTAAGCGGAGTTGTAATTAAGGAAGTGGCTTCGTTTAGGAAACTCTATTAAACGACGAAAAAGTTTCATAAGTTGATTAATTTACTAGATTTATGACAAGTGTTATTAATTTGTGAAGGTATCGAAAAAGACGAAGAAGGAGAACGAATAAGTGCTGGCATGCGACAAAACTTCAGGTAAGGAGTGGGTTTGTTTTGGCCTTGTGCCCTACACCCAAGTAATTTGTGTGTGTGTGAGTAATGGTGTTGGTTGTTAGTGTTCCCTTAAAATGTTTTGTTAAGTTGGTGTGTTAGTTTTGTTAGATTGTGAATCAGACTTTGGTGACGTTAAAAGTTATGAAAACGTGATAAAGAAACAAGGAATAGAATTAACGAAAGAATGTCTAAATGAACGAGAAGTATGAATGAATGCTAAAGAGATTACGATTGAAAGGATGTTGTTGTATAACTTAGAAGAAGTATGTTTAGTTAAACTTCTATTGTTAACATTTGCAGATTTGTTTTGCTAGTTAAGCTTTGTTGTTACTCATTTTGTGAGAAAAAGGTTTAGTTAACTAAACAAATGGGGGAAAAGGTTTAGTTAACTAATCAAACGAATGAAAAAGGTTTAAGGAGATAAGATGCATGAACGTTGTAAGATTTCCATTGTTTTCTTAAGTATGAGTTGTGAATTAGCAGATCAATATTTATTCTTAGTTGGGTAGCATGATTAGTTAATTATAATTTGTCGTACGTCACTTTACTGCTTCATTGTATTCGCTCGCTGTTACATTTTGACAGTATAATTGTTTCTGTGATTTTTTATATGTGCAAGTTCAAGTATAGTATGTTTACTTCAATGTGCTTTTCCTTTTTCATTAAAGTATGTTATTTCTCATATGTGATTTGTTTACTAGGAAAAAGTTAGATCGAGTTCATGATAATAGAAACCAAGTAGGGGGTAACCTCCGGGAAGGTACCCACATGCATAAGTGAGGAAAAAGACTATGAAAAGAAAAGAACCCAAAAAGGCGGGTATATGTCGGGATAGAAAAGAACCCAAAAAGGCGGGTATATGACGGGATAGAAAAGAATCCAAAAAGGCGGGTATATGCCGGAACTAGGGAGTTGGAGTAGATGGGTAGTCCGGATCTAGCCTAGTTACTAGGATACACCCTTACCAAGACGGGAAAGGAACTAGTAGCCCACAGGGGGTTAGTTTCCGTACAGCTATGCCATCTCAAAGGAAAACCTCCAATCTCTAAACTCGATGTACGAGTTTAAAGAACGAACAAAGAAAAAGAATGTAATGAAAGAAGTTGGATTGGTGGCCCCATTCCAACAAGAACTAAAGAGAGAAATGCATAATTGTTTTTCCCCTCTCCTTACTGAGCGTAAGCTCACGTCCTTACTTGTGGTGTAGGTACAATGACGAACAGATAGTAAACGAATAAGAAGAAGACGAGAAACGCATAATGAGGCAGAGATGGATGATTTCGCACGCAATGGATTCGAGCTGGCAAGACAAAGACAAATGTAACTTAATGGCTATGAAATAAATGAAAGAAAAAGATTATGAATCAATGAAGTAATTGTTCAGTTTCATTTGATTAACGAAATGATTGAATGGTTTAGTATTACTTAGTATTTCTTTTGAAAGAACTCTTACGTTTCCGCTATGATTTAAAAAGGATATTTTATAATGTTTCCGCAAAAATTTAATAGATGATTTTTAACGCTTCTGCATAATTAATAAGTTGGTTTCATGATGAGTTTTAAGGAAGAGTTAGTAGCGATTCGGATTTACGCACTCTGATTTGTTTTAAAAAGAAAATTTTAAATTTTTACGCATTTTAATTGTTTTAAGAAAATTCGGGTCGTTACACATTTGCCCCGATTTTCACTCTTAACCGTGCATGGTGTAGATTCGTCTTGGATAAACATAAGTCCAAGATGAGGTAGTACCATCGCCTTTGCCAGCCTGAAAAACTCCAAGCCTAGTATCAAGTCAAAGTCATCTAGTGGTACGATCATCATCGGGCAAGATCGTTGCCACTCTCCTACTCGCAGTAGGGGCGCCGTCATCCCCTTGATGGGCTGTGCGCCTGAGTTGACTACTTTTATCAAACTCGTGCTCTTGGTCATCTCCAAGCCGAGTTCTCGCCTTTTGCTACGAGACAAAGTTGTTAGTCGCGCCGGTGTCCAACATCGCGCGTACTTTCTTTTCGTTGATGTGCACCTCCACATACATGAGACCTTTCGACACTGCTGACGTCGGGCCCAACGCCGCTTCTGTCTGTCTGCTCTTTGTCGATGCTTGACTGCTTGTCAAGGCATTCACTAGCTGGATAGGGTTTACCCTAACTCTCTCCTCACCATCAGAGTTATCCTCTTGAGTTCGTACTGTCGACACCGCTGCTTTGTTTGGACAGTCGCGTGCAAAATGTGGTCCACTACAAATAAAGCATCCTTGACTCTTCTTGCGTTGGGAGTGATCAGTTCCCTTGCTTTTAGAACCCTCAGCCTTCTTTCCTTTGTCTTGACCACCTGACTTGTTGCGCTTCTCATCTTTCCCCTTTTTCTTTTCTGAAGGGGGTGCGGTTCTAAAGTCTATCAAACTCTCGGCCGTCGCAATTGTTGTTGCCACGTCCTTTACCCCATGTCGACGCAATTCCGTTTGCACCCATGGTTGGAGTCCAGCCATGAAATTGAAAAGCTTGTCGCTTTCATGCATGTCACAGATGTCTAATAAGAGAGAACTATACTCTCGGACGTAATCCCTCACGGATCCCGTTTGTTGAAGCTTCCTTAATGCTTCTTTTGCCGTCCACTCGGCATTGAGTGGAAGGAACCGTTCCTTCAACTCTTTTCGGAGAATTTCGCAAGTCGTGATTTTTGGCTCTTTGTTTTGGCATTGCCTCCACCACAGTTTCGCGTCACCCGCCAGATACATGCTAAAATTCATCACTTTATTGCTCTCCTCTATCCCGGCAGCTTGGAAATATTGATCCATATCAAATAGAAAATTTTCCAACTCCTTCGCATTCCGGTTGCCGTTATAAGCCTTTGGTTCCGGAATCTTGAATTTTGTAGCCGTCGCGCCTAGCCTCGTTGCTGCGCCACCCGCTGCTACTGCCATTGTCACGCTTAACTACGCGATCCCCCCATCAAGCCGCATGAACCCCTCGCGCGTGCTTTGGTTGGTCGCTGCCAAGTCCCCAATGACTAGCGTTTTGAATGCGTCCAACTCCACTCTAAGGGAGACAATCTTGAGTCGTAGTGACTCCTCATCGCCTGCTTCACGAACTCCCGTGAACTCCTCTAAACGAGAAAGTCTCGCAAGCACTTCAACCATCGCCATTCACCTCCTTGTGAATTGGTTGAAAAACTCCTTGAGTAGTGGATCTTAAGTGTCGTAAAAAAAAAAGAAAAGGAGCAACCTTTGCTCGAAAGATGAAAGCTTTCCTTGAAAACCTTTGCTCTGATACCAAGTTTGTCACACCCTAAAATTTTTCGCCCTGCGGAATAACGGCGAACAGGAGTGACCGGCGCTGGAATCCCACTCCGACCAGCCTACGATTGACGCTTGCTCGATGCGAACACAAACGACTTAAACTACGAACACTCACACACAATTACGGGAGCCCCGCCCCCAACCTGTTCTTTCTATTTCAAATAAAAGAACCTAGGAATACAAAATCTACCAAAGGACACCACAAATGCTCAAGGGTTGGCTATTTCTCTAAAACAGCTCATCTCTCCCTTAGCCGGTGACTCAATGTTTATATTTATACACAAATGAGAAAATCCTAATACATTCAAACTAAAGATTCAAATCTGCCACGTGTCAGCTGATCCACTTTTTGTGGTGCGCTTGATTTGTGCGTTGTAAATCTCTCAACCGCACAGAATCCCTAGAAATCCAGGATTCTGCGAGATTTCCTCCAGGAGCTCCTGCGGCCCAGCGATGACCCAAACACATGCGACTCTGGCCCCGCTCGCCTACGATGCTGGATCTGGTTTTGGCCCAATATTTTAATGCTTTTGGTTTTCTTGGTCCAACCCCCGGTTGGCCCAATTGCGGTACGGCCCACCTAACTGAGGCTTTCTGACATACTCCGAGTGTGTTGGAATGCTGTCCGAACATTTACATAACCTGCATAGCTGTTTCCTTGTCGAACGTGTACGTCGCATGTTGTGTATGACCGCCGCACTTGGGAGGCTTCCCGGAAACCTCCCCTCGGGACGCGCCCGTTACGACTTGTGAGGGTGGGGGCGTGACAGATACCCACTTATAAGTCAGTCCACACCCACCCCCAATTTTGATGTGAGATTTGTCATGGTGAACCATGACATCATAATGGAATTAAAGTGAAAAATAGTTCTTGGTATAAATCAACCATCGTGGTTTGTGGTAAATGACAAATCAACCATCGTGGTTTGTGGTCAATGACAAGTCAACCACTAAGGTATTTTTTTTAACAAATTAACCACTGACGTATGGGAAAATAACAAAGCAAACATCGCAATTACGTTTTTCGTTCTCCGTTAACAAGTTAAAAACGCGGTGTCACCGCGTTTTTACGCGATGTCTTGGCCAGACACTGTATTTTTTACAAAAGACCAGAACACTTGAAATTCCAGGAACCCGCGACGAACAGATCCCGCGACTCGACGAACAGACCTCGCGTAAAAAAACACACCCGTGACGAACCGAAGGGACGTTTTGAGCTCAAGGTTTTTCACCAGCCCCCGTCTCCTCCACGGCCATGGTATAAGAAGAAGGTGCCGTGATTTAGTTGAAATAGTTCTGTTGTCGTTTATGTTTAGTTTAGTTTAAGTTGTCTACATTTGCTTTGTTATTCGGTGTAGTTTCCGTTGTAATTTAATATCTGTACATTTGCGTTGTAATTGATCTATAGTTCAATGATGTCCGTGATAGTTTATACTTGATAAAAAATGTTTGTGAAGATACTGGATGTATGAGAATTGCGTTGGGGGAGTAAAGTAACAGAGGAGATTCTGCCCAAAATTTTGTAGAAATTGTGTACTTTTCCATTCTTAATGCTTAATGTTTACAAGCAGCACACCTAGAAACATTTTCATACTAACACATCTTACACTTAACTAATCTAACCTTACAATAGCCTACCAGAACCACACTCATACCTAAAAATTACATAACATAAAACTTACCAATCACCTTAAACTCAACCCAATCAACATCAGCGCATTATTATTCACCATAATATCATTACAAGTAGACAAGTATTAAGTAACATGCAACTATCCATCAACTGAAATTGTAAAATAATTGTGTTCCCTCTGTGTCACGGAAGGTTAAGGTCCACGTTTGTGTACGATTGTGTGTGTGGACCTTGCGCATCAAACTCCTACACAACACAATGCAAATGAAATTAGCATATTTCAAACATAAATTGAAAACGAAAATGTGATAATGGGCTCACCTGTGTGTCAGGAACTCTGTCGGGAGCTGTCTCAGGAACTAGGTCAGGAATTGTCTCGAGGGCTATCTCAGGAACTCTGAACCCCATAAATGTTCCCTCTGACCTGCCTCTGCCACCCCTGCCTCTGCATCGCCCTCTGCAAGCCTCGACACTTGACTCACCTCCACCATCGCATGTGCGAGAATTGTGCCCAACACACCCACACCGACCACAAGTGACGTTCACATTTCTTATGCTCAGCACTGTCCGCCTTGGAGCCTCGTCCACATCCCGTATTCTACATTTGCGCGGTCTTCCTGGAAGCATTTTAAATGGCGGTGGGATAATAGGATCAAGATTCGTCACCGGATGCCACTCGATCGGTCCATTGATGGGCCGGATAAAGTGGGAGTACATCGCCATGTATGTTTCCCGATGATAGCACGCATGCATAAACTCCTCAGGGGATCTCCTCATGAAGTGAATGCATGGGACTGCATGGACATATGGGATGCCGGTCAACTCCCACCGGTAACATGTACAAGTACACCTGTCCAAATCGACAGAGTACTGTTCGTTACCATTGCTGACCTCAAACTGGGCAGCTCCTGCAAACTGGGGGCTCCAATTTCACCCGGCAAGTTGTAGTTTGGCGAGCCGAGTGCTGATCTTTGGACATAAAAGGTCCGTCGAGCGAGCCATCTTTTCATTTTTTTCACAATCCTACCCATGATGCCCTTCCGGATGATCTCGAACATACTAAGAATTGGTTTGTCCCGGGCTGGTAGGAGGCAGGCGTTGAATGACTCACTCAGATTGTTAAGGCTTATGTCGCACTTTGGGATGGAGCAGAAGGCATGTTTGGCCCAGGATGTCACAACTATTCCACGTAAGTAGTCGTGGGCCGCCTTGTCAAGCATAAATAACTTACCCATCTCTCTCTCAAATTGTCTCACAGTAGTGGCTCGAGATGCGGCCCACATTGTATCCTTTAACAACGTGCCTTTAAATTGTTTTTGGAAATTGGCATACAGGTGTCGGATGCAAAATCGATGGTCAGCTTGCCCTGGCACCGCGCTCACAGCTGGCACTAGACCCTGTAAACATTCATAATATTAGTCATATTCCTACAAAATGCATAACTTTTACACATAAGGCAAAAACAATGAACTGCACCTTTTGACGGTCGGAAATGATTGTCCATCCATTGCCAGATGGAGTGTTTAGATCATCGAGCAACAATTCTAGAAAGCAGCTACATGAATTCCTATTTTCTGCTTCGACCACTGCTACAGCAATTAGATACATGTCATCGTTCCCGTCGATGCTCACAGCAGTGAGCAACTGGCCTAAAGTGGCTCCCTTCAAATGACTGTTAGCCTTTTTGGTAGACTAAGTTTTATTTTGATGATGACTAAATTGTGTGTTAATTTAGTTGATCAATAAGTTGTATTTAAGTAGCATGTTGCTTGGATTAATTGGTTGATAAATTGCATAACTTAATTGAGCAAATCAAATATGCAATGTTTGTAGCACATGCTTAAGTTAGGATATAAACAACTTTATATGTTATGAACATCATCTATAAGGGAGATTGTGTAGACTATGTGATAAAGATGATGTGAAATTTAATAAAGTGCAAAAGTTGTTTATACATTGAATTCTTATATATCATTTTTAATGATTAAATTGAGAATACCCTTGATTAAGGGTATTGAGAATGTTTAATGTGTTTCTCTAAGTCTATGCAGGAGAATGGAAGGTTCGTATGACTTAGAGGAAACATTTTGTGGAAATATGAAGTAGGCTATGCTGTCGCGGATGCTGCGGATGAAGCGGACGCGAGGCTTTGTCGTCCGGTTTGCCTCTGTCCATTTTGATGGATATGCGGACGGTGGTCGCGGACGAGGCGGACATATATTGGCGTCCGCAGGTCTTCAGCTGTGCGGACGGATATGAAGAAGAGGATGATGGTTTTGCGTCCCCCTCAAAATTGTGCTGTCACAGACGATAGACCCAGTCGGTGCGGACGCGAATATTGGCGTCCGCTTTGAATCTGTCTAGTTCTGGATTTGTGCGGACGATGTGTGCAGACGAAGCGGACGATGAAAATGGCGTCCGCAAATGCCCAGAATTCTGTCCAACGGCTATATTCTCAACGGGCATTTTTGCAACGATCGTGCGGACGATAGGTGCGGACGCTGAGGTCGTCCGGAAGCCGTTGTGGCAGTGTCTATAAATAGAGGATCACTCTATGCTCTCCACAACTAACGAATCGAATATTCGAGGCGAAGCCCTGACAAAATTAATACTCGAATACTACTCTGTGAGCTTCAAATTGTGTTGTAAATCTAATTCTCCTTATTCCGAACTTGTGAGTTATATTTTGGGAGAATTCGGATTAGCTAGATTTAAGCTTAAGTTTCCGAGTTTAGTATTATGCTTGATTGTAAAGGGTGATTCCCTTAGAATTCATCATACTTGGGTGACGCCCCGCAATAGTCAATTTAGGGTAACGACTCGTAAGAGTCTAAGGTTGACGACCTAAGAATTAGTCAAGGGTAACGCCCCGTCTAATAGTCAATTTGTAAACGGTTTTATTGGCACCCGCAAGCCAATTATTTAGTGTATCTCCAAGTGAAACTTGGAGCGCGGACGTAGGCTAGTTTGCCGAACCGCGTAAACAAATATTGTGTGCACTTCTCAACCCTTACTCGTTAATTTACGCATTTAATGTGATTGCATATTTAAGCGTATTCGATAAATCACTTAGGGATTTAGAGAATTTAAATATCGCACGAAAATTATTAAAACGCTATATTCACCCCCCCCCCCCCCCCCC